>JAGVVM010004438.1:0-27492 GCA_019149425.1 Psidium friedrichsthalianum
ATGTATCTATTACTTCGATTGAGAAAAAAATTATTTATTATTTATTTTCCTAATTTTTAGGGCATATGTATTTTGAGCTTTTATTTAAAAAAGAAAGACCACTTTTTGAAATATTCAAACCAAAATACTTTTTGTAATTGCTCGACATTCTTTTATGTACTTTCCATTAATTTTCAAATACAGCAGAGACAAAAAAAAATTCCCTCTTTTTTAGGTCCCAAACTGCATTTAATTTTTGACGCTCCAAAAGGGATTTTAGAGCAAAACAGAAAACAATAAATGGCCCATGCAGGTCTCGAACCTGCGACCTTCGCGTTATTAGCACGACGCTCTAACCAACTGAGCTAATAGGCCATTGCGACTTTTGCTCCTATCATTTAACTCAAGGATAACACCAAATAAACAGTAGCTCCTAATTTTTCGGGCATTTGAAATGACGTCGTTTAGGCTCCGTCTTTTTTTTTTCGCAAAAAAATGAATGACTTAAAAAATATTTTTCTAACGATAATCACTTGAACCTATTTGGTAAGATTTTTGTTTCTCTGATTCTGTTCCTCGGAACAAAAAAGAATTAAAAATATGTTTGGTAACACAAATGCATCTAATTATACTATATGTTTGGTAACACAAATGAATCTAATTATACTCATAGGAAGAGCTTTGAACCAAAAATAAGAATAAAAAATTGATTTAAAAAATACTTTTTTAAATCACAAAAAAGAGCAAAGCCTCAATTTTTTAAAAAAAAATTGAGTCCACGTAGGCTTTCATGTGAAATTCTGAAATTTTAAAAAAATTAAAATTGAAATTGAAAATTTACTAACAACTAAATTTTTTTTAAAATGAATTTTCAAAATTTCAAAAAAATTTAAAAAAAATTAAAAGGGGGAAATTAAAAATATATAATTAAAAAAATAAAAATTTTAAAAAATGGAGGAAATTAAAAAAAAAGTTTAAAAATTTTAAAAGACATTTTAAAAAGGTTTAGAAAGAGATAAAGATTTTTTTTTAAAAAAAATTCTCACTGCCATTTGTTCTTGGGAGCAGAAATTTTGTGTAGTTATCAACGACGTTTTTCTTCAATAATGGAATTTTTGTACAATTACCAAACGCATTTTGATTATTTAAAAATCATATCGAGGATAGAATTAAAATTTGATTTTAATCAAATTCATTTTTTTGATCAGAATTGTTACTTACCAAGCCCTTATATTACTTACAAAAACGAATGAATAACAACTATTTTCAACGTTAACAAAATATGTTTAGATATAAGTCATTGTCAATAATGAAACATTTTTCATTAACTAATTATTTCAAATGATCACTTTCTAGAAATTTATTTTTAAATTATTCATTTCTCGCAAAACAAATAAAGCATGCATTGTCACCCTAAGAACATGAGGATCCCAACTATTCACAAGTGTCCTTAGAGCATCTAATGTGTACGCTTAATGTGAAATAGTTCACTTACCAAAAACAGTTACTACTCGTAAAACTGCAAAATTACCTTAATCAATTACTTAATAAGTACACACAAGACGCGCGCTGAGAAAATCCTATTAGGGTACATTAACAGTTTGAAATTCATATATTATATTTCAAAGCATATAAATCATAATGAAAGTGCCGCTCAAGTGGTGGAGGGAAAAAAAAAACATTTGAAATCTGGAGCATCTTGTTCCTTTTTTTTTTCTTTTTCTTTTTTGCTTTTCATCTTTTTTCCTTGCAAAAAGAGGGGGGCAAAAATAAAAGGACTCTCTTCGATCTACAAATGGGACATGCTTCTCTTTTTCCCCTTCACCCACTCGCGAAATTTCTTCCAAAGCATGCTTCTTGCTGGGTGGTTTACTATGAACCAGGCTCAAAAGGGGGAGATCCAATGCCCAGCAGATTGACGCTGCATCTCACCACCGTGATTAAGATCGATCCGGGAAAATCAGCTCATAACCATTTTTAACTACTCGAAAGTAGAAGCAACTTCCTTGACGCACTGCCTCGGGCGATGGAGCTAAGATAAAGAAACTCAAAGGGGAGTAACATCAAGTGGCTACATCGCATGGCATCAATGGCAAATCGCCGAACGACAGTCCTGCACGATGCTCGCCCAACATCTTATCGTCAAATGCCGTTGTGTGACTAGAAACCATCTCAGAAATCTAGCTAGCGACTGTCATCACCTGAGGAATAACTTAAAAGACTCATACGTTCACTGACAAACGAAGTTCACTGACAAACGAAGCAACGGACGAGGAAAACCATTGCATGAAGAGGAAGCTTTGATTCCATCATCTATCACGTCTAACAAAAGACCTCATCTCATCTTAAGCCTACAAAAGTTTCTCCGAGAGGGATTTGTTGCAACTTATTGGAAAAATGACTCAAATGTGTTGGGCTTAGTTGTTATCAAGTTGCTCGGTAGGCCGAAACTGAGGATATGATCCAGATTGAAGAATCCTCTCAAAATGGACAATTTAAGATTGGCAGTCATACTCCACCAGCTGAACAATCTGAAAGCACTAAGCAACCGAGCATATCTTCGGCCGAATCTCTATCCTATCCAACTTAGGCACGCTCAAACTGTAAAATTGCAGCTAGAACCATGAAAGGTTGATGATCGCTGAGCCCTCTTTTTATTAAGTCACACTTCTATCACTGCACATTTAAATAAGTTTCTGAGAAGCCAATTGGGGCGAACAGGCAGACACATTCTCTCTATGGACAGAGCCTGCTCCATATTCTGTCGCAGACATCCTATATGAAGCGCCTCATCTCCAAAATTATCCCACTTTGGGCCTTTCTATAAAGTTAGTTGAGATCACAAAATTTTGCAGATGGAAATCAACATGGCGAACCGCCTTCTTATCAGTTTGTCCTCCTCAATTCATACCTCCTCCTAATGGCATGCCAAAATGCAGGTATAGCGATGTCATCAGGCACCTCCTTGAACGATGGGAGATAGTTCAAATCTACGATTACATGATCCCGACTTTCATCCTGAACCTGAAATTCCACAGCGCAGCAACAGATGAGGAATACGAAATGTCAGAAAAATCTAAAGTTCAGTTTATCACAATGGTGACTAAGTTTACGTGAAAGGGTCAACCGGCAAGGTATTATGCCAGTTCCTCAACACTTTTTATTTACCTTCACAATAAAATTCAGTCCATCGGAATAAAAGTTGATAGTTTGTTTGATAATGTATTTTTTGTTGATATTATCTTTTTAATCAATAATTCATAGTAAAACAACAGTAGCTACGGATACGATTCTCTTGTTCATTCTCAACAAAATATTTTCTTTGTGTGGTGGTAAAAAAAAAAACACTCTTTTGGAGATCAACAAAGTGGCCCTTGCTATCTAAAGAACAAACTCCTAACCACATGAAAAGGCATGACAATTTTATTCAAAACACTAATGTATCTGTGAAAAGTAAAAAAAGTACATGGCCTCAACTGGGGCTGACTAAGCAGGTTGTTGTACAATCTGTGATTCCACTATTGGGCTTCTTTTAGTTCAACATAAAAATGCAATTTTGGCTGTCCTGAGACACAAGATCTTCATTAGAGGCTTGAAGCGAACAAATGCCAACTTTTATTAGGACAGAATGTTGGTCTTAGTGAGGATCCACCAATCTTAGTATCACTCTAAAGTTTCATAAAATAGTAATAGCTTAATAGCTCGTTTCTCTCCCGTGGAAGTATAGTAATACATACTCGCATCTCCATGAATCTAGGAACTTTGGAAATTGATAACATCCAAGATTTCATAAGATTATCCAAAAAGTAACTTACGACAATATCAAAGCCAAAGATGGTCAGGTCAATCCTTTCAGAAAGCCACTTTGCAGCATCAGTGACCAGATGAAGATTGAGAGACTCGGCAGAAGTGGCAATAGAGTCATCACCACTAGACAGAGAGTCTGTGGCAGTAGGTAGAGATTTTAAACTGTAAAGAAAATCTTCTGTCAGAAGATAATGTCAATTATTCCTAACGACACCTGTATACATGAGAACAATTGTACATGCTCTCTCTATATATGCGTCAAAGATCATTTAAACAGGAGAAAAACGCAAGAATGACCTGTCAAAGACTAGAGGTTGTAGTCCCTTTTTTTCAGCTAATTTCATCAGCGTACGACCATTTGGGATAGATTTTTTAACAGCATGGAAAACTTTATCTCCCAGGACATAAAATTTATACAAGGTAGAAGAATGGTCAACGTACTCCTGCAGTATGAGGCATCATCAAAACCAAGAACAGTAACAAAGATCAAATTATAATTTTAGCAATAACAGAAAGTTCATCATTGGATGTCAAGATCATCCAATTTGTACGTGCTATTACTAGAATATGCATAACTAAACCAAGCAAGGTACCTGAATAATTGCTGGAACTGGAACTTTCAAATCCTTGAAATCCTCCACTTTGAAAACAATCGCCTGGTAAATAGTTCAGGAGGACTCATCAGTCACATGCTAGAAATTCACTGCTACAAAGTGATGATAAGCTTGTAAATAACTAGTTTAAGGTACATATAACTAGTTTACTGTATTAGCAAAGAGAAGTTGAAGTTATCAGCAACTTCTTATGCTAAGTGGTCAGCTAGTTATGCTGACAGTGAGACCCTGTTCATCATCAGCAGATTTGGAGATGCAAGTAAGGAGGGCCACTGTAATACATACAAGGATGTGCTGAAGACATTAAGGAAATACATGGAATAATCATAACTTATATTGATCCTAATGAAGATCGACTGCAATGACACTGTGATTTCTATCGCTAACCCCACTTAGTGGATAAGGCTTTGTCATTATTTTGTTTATATGGTAAGATATAGAGATCTCCAATATCTTGCTGCAGACAAGAATAGGAGAACCTTCATGGATACATAATTTCTCATGGTCAATAATATTTTCTCCCATCTTTCCTCTCACAATTACTTTTCTTTGGTTATCCTTTCTTTCTCCACCGATCCCCCTCTTTTCTTTGGTGGTTGGTGTTGAAGGTGGTAGTGGACTAACCTATTTTGCATTCAAGTACTTGCCTCTCCTTCAAATTGGCAGAATGAATTCACCAAAAAAAAAAACAAAAACTCAGTTTGATGGCTACACTGCCCATAAGCAGCCAAAGCAGAGCGCGCTTGTGGAGCATATATACATTGCAACTTCCCATCAAAAGAGGGTACAACTAAACAAGGCAGTAACAAAATAGGAATGGAAGTCATCATATTTCTTCTGTAAATTTCATGGAAGGTAAAGAGAAAAATAAAAAAAGGGAAAAGAGAAGAATCTCTTGTGACAAACATGGATTTCAAGAATATAAAGTCACCCTATTTTGTTTAATATAGAAAATTTATAACTGTTCCATGAAATATCAAGCAACTAAGTAGTGCATATAGAATAGAGTAGGAACAACAGTACTGGAATAGCTACTCTAGGACTACAACTTCATTTGATACATGTCGAAGTTGAAGTTGCATAACCAAGGACCAAAAAGAAATGAATATTAGTACCATACTATGAGCATCAGCTACTCCACAGGCAACTTGTGGTTTTACTATGCAGGGAGGAGATAGCTTTGCTTCTGAAAGTCTTGATATCAATTCAAGCTCACAAAAAGTATCCACCTGCCCACATATAAAGTTCAGATCAATCCAGAGCTGATCTCTATGAATTCTACAAAATATCAGAAATAGCCATTTTAACTTAGAGTGCCTAAACTGGAACGTATCTCTACAATACTCATGGATGCAGTTTAAGCTAGTGTTGTCCAATAAAGAGATCTCCAGGCAATGTTAACAATGTATGCTCGCTGAAAACAGACACCATCAACAAAGAACCTTGAGATAATGGGGACCCCTGATTCTATAACTGTCCTCCATGCTGAGATCCTGCAGTCCACATAGGATATTTTGAATCTCCAGTCGATCCAATACAGGGTAAACTTTATCAAATGGATCAATAACACAACACCGTGGATTATGCTCCAAGTACCTGCCAAGAGGGGTGGAAAAAAAGATGAATTGAAACAATACATAACCTCTCATTTCTCTTAACACCACAGAGTTTTGCTGGTCCTTTTGTCTCTAGTTGCCTAGTTTGATAACAATTGGAACAGAAAAGCAAAGATGTCCAAGAATAGCATTTCCTGCATGAGATTTTCCTGCATTTGGTAAACCATGTGCCAGCAAAGCACCTCATGATGAAGCTCACTAGCAGTATGAGTTGAGTAATGGCGACTTGCACTTGATAAGCTGAGTATGTTATATAAATGTAGACCATTGTTAATTGGAAATTTGGCATCACAATCAAATGAAAAAATAAAACAAAAAAGTTTTCAAACAACTGATAAATATGTGTTGAAGCCGTTTATACAATGAGATGTAACATTTATAGGCAAATCGCCACTCGTAGTAGAAATTACCTTTTCAGTTCTTGCATGCCTTCACTGAAAGTAACTCTTTCAGTTAGTTCTAAAGAGCTGTTCAAGTTGAAGGATACTATTTCATCAGTAGCTTTATGAAGAACCAAGTCGACACCTTGTAATTGAGAAGATAGAGGGAGTTTGAAGATGAGAGGCACAAAACTCAGCCCATCTTGAGTAGGATACATTGGGAATGCCCCTCTCTGCAACAGTTACCAAAACAATCTTCGTAAAAGTTTTTTCCCAGAAGAGTCTGGAGACTTAGGTGTAAGGATGAGGAGCAGCATTCAATCAAAAGACATATGACAGAACCAGAAGCACTTTCAGTCATTTCAGATGAAAACAAGAATCAATTTTTTTTTTTCCATTTCACGAGTTTCTGAAAGTAACTGAAGATGCTCCAGAGCCATGGCTCTTCAGGGCCAAGTAACATATGGAGATGAAGTATTACACCTTAGAAAAAGGATCCTACTCCATGATTTACTCCTTTGATAAACATAATGTCATGATTTCTTCGTACTGGTGTATGTTACCTGGGTAACACCCACAACTCGATTCAGCAATGATTCTAACTTACCTCCATTATGGGGTGCTCACCTTAGCAAAGTCTTCTTCACGTGATGGCTTCATAATGTAACCAACTCTCAGGACACCATTCCCACTTTCCTTCAATGTGCATTCAGATCAAGAAATAGAAAGACGTAATTAGGACTTCATTTGACATGATGATAGGAACAGCTATCCAAGATGTGGATATCAATGCAATAAACTACCTTTTTAATTAAGTTGCATATAGTCAAAGGGAGCTCTCCAAGCGTGTTAATAGGCAAGTCCCAATTCTCACACTTACTGCCACTATTGAGTTCTGCAAGGAAAACAATTAGCAGTTTTGACTAATGACGAAAAGAACAATAACAAATGGCTAGCTAACACTATGACCAAATTAAAGTGGCACATTTTCCTTTGTTGAAAAGCTTATACGAAAAGAAGGAATGGATAGTCTTATAAAATTGAAGAATATCACGTATGACGGCAAAGAACAACCAGCAGCCATGTTTTGATAGTGACCTGCAATTAAACTAGTCTACCTGCTAAAGCTCAATCAGAGAACTGCTCAAGCTCACCTCCACCCTATTGAGTTCACGTCAATCGTGAGTGGCTAAACAATCGATCAAGTCAAGTGGAGATTCACAATAATTAAGACTGGTGCGACTTGCAAGCCTACTTAATCAGTTAAGTTATGTATGCAACAATGTGCGTACAACTAGAAAGAAATCAGCAAGTAGTTGCAGAACCATCACTTAGAAAGAAGCAAATGGTACACAACGTTACCTATGAAAATAATGCTTTCAGCATGCACTAGTATTCCTTCTGTATGCCTTAGTTTTACGGCCACCACCAAGTAACATTGAAGAATTACTGAGTTAGGTAATGTGCATTTTGAATTTTAGAAGGTTGCCAAGAAGGAAAATGAGATCAAGATCTAGATGGCACGAGTGATTTTGATCGGAGAGATCTACATAATACTGAAGTATGCCATTCACTTCTTACATCATACATGACATGCTTTTTGTGCGGTAAAACAAAGTTTTATGCCTTAACAATTGCCTAATTCCACCTGTCTCCCACGACATACAGAAAGGCAAGCAAGAAACCAAATATCACGCCACTCACTGATAACAATAGTGAACCAACTGCAGCTTCTCAATCTAACACAGGTTTCCTTCTTCTTCTCAGAGACTACGTACAGTATATGCCCTTCAGTTTCCCCCCAAGCTTTGCCAATATCGTGTGGCGTCATCTATGGAATAAGGATTGAAGCTAAAGTAATCGAAGGAGTATGTTGTTGCCAGCTTTTTCAAAAGACCTACCTACGCTACATCAATCAGACAAGACTGTTAATAGCTGTGTAATCAGAATATAGTTATTAAGGCATAAAAAATGGCAAGAGGCAGAGCATCAACTCTCATACTTATACAAGGGAATGCAGAGACAGGCACAGACAATCCAAAAATAGCTCTATATTCAAGATAAAGGCTGCACAAGCAGTAAAGCAAAGGCAGCAGAAGTTAAGTGTTTCACCACTAAATCGATAGCGGCAGTGAATTTCCATGCACTTCCAACATACACCTTCCCAGATGCAATACAGTGAACAAAATCGGATTACTCTGCCAGCTGCATGAAAATCCACTTGAAACCAAGAACCCACCAGGTGCAATTGGAAATTAGCATGCAAAGGCATTTTATTTCTATGCAAGCGAAAATACCAAGGCCAAAGTGACACAGATTAGCTTCCCCATTTCAATTTTCCGAAGCAATTCGTATCTGAAAGAAACAAAGAGGCACAATCAAAAGTACCTTCTCAGCTGACGCATCGTCCTCGTTGAAGATTCCCTGCGAAGATAAACGAAGAGCTCAACACAATCACCCTCAGACCAGCTAAAAAGAGCTGCCCACTGAGTTAAATTTGCGATCAAATTCAAAGATAAGGGAAGACGAAGAGGTCGCCCCCACAGTCTTCCTCTTGAAACGGTAGACAAGTTGAGGGATAAAAGGCAAGGGAACAACACACTCAGTTCGATAACCGGACACGAGAGAGACAATCGGGGCCAGAGCGGTCAATTTCTAAAGCACTCCGTAATTCCCCCATCCCACCGGTCCAAATTGTGGAATGGGGACGATGATCGGGCCGAAACCGAAAGAATTTCATGGCGTGCGAGGTGTGAATCCACGAACAATGCACATGCAAATGGCGGTATAAGAAGAGGGGTAGAGAGAGAGAGAGAGAGAGAGAGAGAGAGAGAGGGACCGTGGGGATCTGAGAGTGGCGGAGCCGGCGGAGAAGAAGCTCGGCGTCCAGTTGCAGAGTGCAGCAGCCATCTCCGAGCGTAGCTAACAAGACCGACTCGTCGAGTATCACTCCTCTCACTGCCCTCGCCATTCTCTCTCTTCTTTTCTCTATCTCTCTCTCTACGCCCACAGTCTTCCGTTCAGAGTAACGGAGGTTGAAGAAGGAAACGCGAGTGGAACTGGGAAGGGAAAGGGGAGGAACCAGCACCAGATTCTGTTATATACTGGAGGAGATAGATCCTTTCAGGATAACGACACAAAAATACCTCTCAATCTTAACTTAATATATGATATAATTCATAAATTTTTAATTTTATCAATATAGTCTTTGAATTTTAAGTCGACTCCGTTTGTTTTACGGAAAATGTGATACTTTCGAAAAATATTTTTCAGGAAAATAACAATATTTTTTTGTGTTTAATTAATACTTAAAAATGAACTGGAAAATAATTTCTGTCATTTGTGAAGGAATTGATTTTCAGCGACCGGCAAGCGCGGGAGGGGGGGCTAGTGGCGGGGCAACTACAGTCGCGGGATTGGGAGCGGCGATGGTGACAGGGGTGGCGACGACCGGCGGCGGGGGCGGGGGCGGCCATGGTGAAGAAAGAACGAGAAAAGAAAAAGGGAAAAATTGTGAAAGAAACAAGGAAGAAAAGATGAGAAAAATGTTTTCCTCTTTTCAAAATGAGGAAAACATTTCCACACTTTTAAAAGATTTTTCATACGAGGAAAATGTTTTTTTCAAGATTAGCCTATTTTCTACCCCCAAACACAGGAAAATCCGAAAAACATTTTCCTAGAAATTGTTTTCTGTAAACAAACGGACAATATGTAATGTGTTTCATGTATATTTAATTTAAATCAATGTAGTTTCTAAACTTTGGAATATGTTCCACTTAGTTCTGAATTATATGAAATGTTCAATATAATTCTTCCGTTGATTTAAGTTCAGGGACTAAATTGATATATTCTGAAAATTTAGAAATTATATAATCAAATTAAAAGTTTAAGGATCGCATTGTATAGTGAAGATTCATGAATCATATTGATCCAATTAAAAGTTCAAGAACTACATTACACAATAGATCAAATTTCAAGGACTATTTATATTATTTTTTCCATTCCTTTTATATAAATTAGGATATATATAAAATTAATGCATGCTATATTAGAAAATACATAGCAAGCGTAAGGAAAAAAAAAAAGTAAACGCTTTATTCCGCTCTTTTTAAATCTTCCAACAATCTCAGTAAATCTTCATTCCTGTTTGAAAAAAAAATGTTCCTCAATATGTATTTTTTGGTAAAGTAGGATAAATACTATATTATAAATATATTTTGCTCCTCGAGTTTTGTTTTTTGATTTACGCAGATTCAAAATACGCACTTTATTTTAAATTATTCGATAAATTACATCGTATTTCATACAAACCTATCTATTTTGAACAAAAAGAAGGCATTTATTATTAATAACAACTATACATCATGTAAAAAAAAAAAAAAAAAATGGCGGAGATATGCCAGGAGATCGACATCTAAAATGAGCTCCTCGTCACTCCATCACCCAAGATCAATTTCATTTATAAGGTTCTTTGCACAAAAGCGACTGTTATAATTATCAAACATACTGAATTGATGTATAATTAAAACGTTTAGGAACTCAATTGATTAAAAAAATTAAGACAGAATTACTGCAAGAACAATATGTTCATCATTTTATTGATATTTTTCTTGCTTTCTTTCGTTTCGCAGCGCTATATCTTTCATTTCGCAGTAATTGCTTTTGTCCTGTTCCAATGCTTGAAGAAGCATCGACTTCCCCGAACTCCATGCGCGTCGAGACACGCCTTTTCACGAATCCTGATCTCATCATGCGTACACATCGCGCAGAGAAAAGCGAAACGGATAGCATAGGACTTAATCGATCGCCGCTCTCCCCGGCTTTGGATGCACGTGCCGTTTTTCGATTTCTTGTTTGTGCTTCAATGATCAACTGAATTACCTGTGACTTCAGACACGTACAGCGAGCATTTAAGTTCCAACACTCGTTTTCGTTCTTAGAACCAGGACTTCAGCTGCCGGAACAGCCGATATTGATTCCGGCGAGCTCAAATCATACACCCCGGCAGCCTTTCTCGTCCGCCCGCAGTGCAATAGCACACTCCAGTTTCGCGACGGCAAGGAGCAAAATCTGCAGAAAAGAGAAATTTGTTAGCAGGAGGACAGCCCGCAGATAAGACTCCTCATCCACCTGAACATTTCTGTTAGACTTAAGACTTTGATATCGAATGAATCATCCCAAGGGCTCGAAATCCCCAGAGAAACACTTCTTGTTTCGATGTGCAAACCCGACAGCCAATTTCCTGCCGATTAGAGCTGCAGAAAAGACGGGTCGGGCTTCCGGGGTCCATTTCTCTGGCAACAGTCGCAAGGCACGACCCTTTCTGCATCAGACAGCTACACCACATAAACAACAACGTAGGCTAACAAAGAAGATGATTCCAGTGGAGATTTTCGGGGTCCGAGAGCTGCGTTTTGTTGAAGCTCCGAGAGGCGAACAGAATATCACACGTCGCCGTCGTTCCCGAGCTTTTTTGTGCCCGAAAATGGACAAACAGTTGACGAGATTCCTCGTCACTAGGGTCCATATAAATCAAGCAGTCCCCTCTTGCTCGTAGTCTGTTTATATACGTACGCAGGCTCTTCAGCGTTAACGTTCACGTGCCTTCTCTTCTTCGCTTGCGGCGGGTTCCGAAGATGGCGAACGAAAGAATGCGAGGAGAAACGGAGGAGACCGCGGCGACATCGTTATTGCCGAACCAAACAGCCTTCCAAAAGCTGATTCGCAGCTTTCCTGAAGGTGAGTTGATCAGCTTTGTTCTCCGGCTGCGTGAACTCTTGGCTTTGTTCTCGTACTAGACCCATTAACCTTTGAATTTACAATGTCTAAAAATTAAGATTACGTTCAGGAAGTCATTTCTAGCAAGATTTCCAAGCCCGTTGACCAAGTTTCATATGCCGTAAGTCAACCACAGGCGTAAAACCATGAACGGGCTTGGGTTAAAGAATTTCGGGCTTGATGCCCGGCCCCTGCCCGGCCATTGATCGGTTCTCCTTGTCTTCTGTACAGTCGGTTGAGAACGTTGCCTTGCCTCCCGCTAAATGCGAACTCTCTCTTTCGTTCCTTCTTCTTCTGCCGCTTCCATTGTAACATCATCGATCCGAGCTCTGCGACTGGCGATTCCGTTTCCGTCGTCTCCGTACTGCTATCTCAGTCGCAAGCGCCAAGGCAAAGTGGAACCCAGCTCCCTGATGGCCGAGAACGACGGGGAAGACGACGGTGTTGCCTGAAGTCCAAGCTCGCTACCCACGTCGATCGAATCAAGCAACTCGTCCATGGGCAGTCCACTGGTACTCCTCGGAGGTTTCTCGATTTCGTGCGTACTTCGTTTCTCCCGGTGATTCTGCTATCCGCCCGTTTACTGTTGTATCGGCCGAATTGAAGTCGCCATCGTGTTGCTTCGTACGCCTATGTCTATCTGGGGTTCGCTCCGAGATTGTGCTGACACTTACGTGGAATGCGTGTTGGCGATTGATTGACATTTTGCCATCTTTCCAGCTCAATTTGAGGAAATCCGACGCTAGTTTGATTTGTTCTAATAGCTGGAATTTCAGCTGATTTGCTCTGTTATTCTCGCGTGGAACCACATTTCTCATGCGAGCACTACTTGGAGGGCTTGATGTAGAAGCAGAGAAAGGTGGAGAATCCTTGTAGAGTTAGGTTGACTTTGCAAACGTGCTTTGGAGGAAGACTTTAGTACCAAACCATCAATTTGGGACAACTGGAGTAGCGATTTTTGTTATTGCGTAGTTCAAAAGACGTCTTTTGCATCGACTGTAAAACTTTAGTGAACCGTAGACACTGAGGATGAATTTAATGTCGTGTCTGGTCAAATCTGACAACGGACCATATCACTGATGGGTTCATTTCCGTTCTTTCCCTAGTAATTCAGGTTTATAGAGATCAAACATCTCTAGTAGCGAGGTGGAACCTTGGTTTGCGTTTGTAAACGCAAAGCATCAAGTCTTTGACAGATGGAAGTATCAACAAGCGATTTTGGATCCGACAATGGTCTTTAAAACAATTTGATTAGGCAAGATAGTTTAAGAGATGGCCCGTGAGGTTCTCAGAGACATTGGTTTGCTAAAGTTTCACTGGTCCAAAGGCCTCCGTTCGAAGAGCCTAAAAGTAAATCTTCTTTCGTTAACATTTTCTGAGAAGATGATTTCAAAGGGGAAGAATTCTCAGTGCCTTTATTTATTTATGATCGGGGGCGGTAAAATGTTGGGCTCTCAAACTTACGAAGTACAATTGATATGGCAATATAATAACTCGACCCCAATAATTCAGCAGCTTCACCGGATGGGTGCTCTTCCAAAAGGCAGGGCTCTTGTTCCTGGATGTGGCACCGTAAGTGCTACCATCTCTTCAATTATTTGAGCAACCTATGATATCCAAAGCGGATATTGCTGCTTTGGCCATTACGAAGTTCCTTGGATATGGCAGGTCTATGATGTGGAATCTATTGCCTGTCCGAGCGCTATGTTGTGGGAATAGACATATCAGAAATCGCCATAAAGAGAGCAATACAGGTAAGGACACTTCTTTGGCTTGAGTTTATGCATCATGCTGGTGACTGGGCATTGTATCCTTGCCTTCTTTCGGGTGTGGAGTATCTCTTCTTTCGTATATAGCACATACAGGCTCCACAACAACTGACAGCCTGCCAATCCGAAATAATCTGAATTGGTAGAAGTTATTCCACCACATTTTGTTTGACTATGACAGTATATTGTATTTTACTCTGCTTTCCTGTATGTAGCAACTTATTTCAGTATCCCATGAAGGTGATGATATGACACTTTGCTTTTCTTTTTGCTCCAAGTTGCCCTTGGGAGACCATAAATTTCTGTGGCTACTATCAGCAGAAAATGCTAGGGACTAGAAATCCGCACTTCCTTCTTTAGTACCTGCCAGTTCGAGGGGCATACCAGCTGCATAATTTGGTCACAAAATTATAACTGTTAGAATGCCATGACATGCTAAGAACCAAGAGATTGTCGCTTCGCTGCTTGCTAGTAATGTCATTCACCTGTACGTAGACATTGACAGAGAATCATGTGAATGGGGTATTATCTCTTCTATGTTTTCACATAAGATTTGGTACCGGAGTACCATTTAGCTTATTCTATTATCCATTTATAATAGTGGATTAGCTTTTTGTGCTCGGTCAGTTCATTAATTAGGCAATCATACAGCATGCCAATATCTGGTGAAGGATTCCTTTTACTTCCAAAGTGAAGCTCTCTGCTAGATTATGCTTTGTATTGTTTTTCTCTTCAGTTAGTGTTGTTTCGGACGATTGAAAAAGCTGATGTGGTCTGAACTCAAGTTTGTGTTCCATAGCGAGATGTTTGCTTAGGTGATTCTCTTTTCCAAAGTCTCATCCAACTTCTTATGCAAGAGGCAGCTATTCTCTTCATCACCAAATGCAAATCATTTCATCTTCCTGAAGGAGGATTTTCTTCACTTGGCATCCGACAGAGCGCTTTGGTCTTATTTTTTATTATACGTAAGTCAAATTAAGCTATTTGTGTTCATTTCATCTTCTTCCATTTCTGTGAGAAAATCAATGGCGTTCAGATTTTTCTTTCCCGCAACGAGCAGGTTCTTTTGTGCAATTGAGCAAAAATGAGAGTAGCATGGCAGAGCGAATCACCCTGACATTTCCGGTTCTAATTTTTACTCTCTAATATGCTTTTCTTGCTCCTTTCTATTGATACTTCTTTTTCGCAATCGAACAGAATTTCTTGACTGTGAAAATAGTCTCTGAATGGACTTGGGAAATTTGCAGATGCTATCAAGGTCCACATTCCTATGACGGATGAAGAATGTGAAACAATAATAGCACATTGGACTTTGTTTTTTCTTTCTTCTCCTTTTCCCTCTCTTTTCTTTTTCCCTCTTTCATAGAAAGTAAAGCTCCAGGTTTCTGAGATTAATCTCTTGTTGTTCTTCACTGATTGTAGGATGCTCCATGATTGTTCTTCGAAAATCCAATGGTTTTAATTGATTGTTCAAGTGTATGTCAGACTAGATCAATATATCTTATGGTTCTTAGTTGTTGTGCAGATCGATGATCACACTGGTGGCCCTCCTTACAGAAGTATCATTTCAGAGCAAGCACTCATTGTTTAATATGGTCTAGATGCCAGTGTAGTTAGTAAGCGCATCATGAGCAGAAATGCTGTGTAATATAAGCTGTAGTAATGCCATATTTGCCATTATCCTTATGGTCTACAAGATCGCGGCTATATTTGTATTTTTGCAGTTATGAGGAGGTATTGTGTCCCTGGGCTTCAAGGCTATCTCCATTGTGGATAATGAACTGGCTGTTGGGCCCCGCAAGGTATGTCTACATCGTTGCTATTGTTCTTAATATGAATTAATCTAAGATTAATTCATATTGATTCTCTTATAAAACATATTGCATATTGAAATGTAAAAATAAATATCAAGAATCATAACGAGTCATTTTCACAATTTATTGTGGGGTTTCATCCAAAATGCACTGCACTACCTACATTGGTGTGCGTTTTTGGTTTTAGGAAATCAAGTCTCAATCTTAGTTCATCTAAAACTTAGAACGAGAGCTTGCTAAATAATTTTTTTTATTGGGTAAGGGAGAGCTTGATAAGTGTTCACGGTGGTTATTTTATTTTTATTTTCCAAAATTTTCTAAATTAGACTAAATCTAAAGTGCATAAATCTAGACAAATCATAACTAGGGGTGATCGGTCTATGGATGGATGGTTCACACTCTAGAATCGAGAAATGCCGGAATGGATCGTTTTGCAAAATGCGAATTGTGAACCATCCGCTTCTTTTATTTTTATTATTTATATATTTTCTTGAAAATGAGACTTCATTCTGTTTTAGATCGAGGAAAAAGTGATAGATGTAGTCTTTCATTCTATTTTGTTTTCAAAAGTGTTTATTTTTTTCAGAACTGCTTTTTTTGTTTCTGTTTTTGCTCCAAAATTATTTCCGAAAATAGAATCAGAATCTTTTACATTATCAAATATGATTTTCATCTTTTTTTTTGTTTCAAAAACAGAATTAGAGAATTAGAATGGTTGCCTTAATTAACGAAATCGAAACTGCTAAATGCAAAGATTTGTTGGCAGTGTATGCAACAACTCTCTTCATGTTTCCTACAGAAGAGGGAAAAGGCTGTCGTCTTGTTACACGAGTTAGGTGTGCGCTCATATATCAAAGAGCTCTATCGTGACATTTTTGTTTTCCGGGAAAGGAAAAGATTGGACGGTGGAAGAAGATAAGAAACAACTCCTTGATGTGATAGCTCACAACATTGTCAACCTTCAATCTCGTCGTACATCAATCAGAAACTACAAGCAAGAAGAAGAAGAAGTCGGGAGGCAAATTTGCTTTCCCTCTTTCCCTCATTTCTCCTTCAGTCTTTATAATTTTTGGTACGTCTATATGTACAGATACTCTGGATTTGATCACTGAGCATGCCGGCTGATTCAGCTCGAACTATGAGCTGGGTGCGCGGGGGCGAGCTTGTTGTTGAGCAAGAAAAGCACTTTCCAAAGTTGTTTAAAGAAGGAGCAAGACCTGATTGTATCCTCCGACTTCGAAACTTTTACAGTTCTACCTTGACGTTTTATGTCAATTAGAGTTCTTTCCGACCATAAAAAATTCCATCAATGCAATTGTTGAGGTAGGTTTAAGTTTTTACTGATTCGCCACGACAGCATCGAGCAAGGTCTTATCAATCAAGCCGTCGTTCCGTATTATCCATTCAAATGTGGAGTCCATGAGCTGCCAAATGCACATCCTAATTAGTCTGACGTCTTAAATCATGCAACGTTGAGAGAGACAGATAGGCCTATAGAAATTGGAAGGAGATGGACGATTGGCTCTGAGACACTTGTCAACAAAAAAAGACAGCAAACCCAGATTGATTCGTTGGATTCTATTGCTTTAGGAATTTGACTTGACGATTCAGGATAAGAAGGGCTCGACGAATGTGGTGGCAAACCATTTATCTCGTATTCTTGCCAATAACCCCACTACCGTGCCTATTCATGATATTTTTCCAGATGAGTAGTTATTTATTATTTCTAACCATTCATCTCCATGGTTTGCTCATATTGTGAATTATTTGGCTATAGTTCAGCTTCCAATTGGATGGTCTAATTAAAAAAAAGACTGGTTCTTTTCTCAACTTTGATTTTATTTTGTGAGGATTCAGACTTTTTCAAATATTGTTCAGATTAGATCTTGTGTCGATGTGTTCCTGAAAGTGAGTTTGTAAATATCCTCATCTTTTGTCATTCTTATGCTTGTGGAGGACACTTTGGGAGTAAGAAAATGGCATTGAAGGTAATACAAAGTGATTTTTATTGGCCGACTCTTTTTCGTAATGCCCATTTATTTTGCCAACAATGTGTTAGATGTCAAAATTTGGGTAATTTGTCTCGTCGTGATATGCTCCCTCTTAATCCTATTCTTATTGTTGAGATATTTGATGTGTGGGGTATTGATTTTATGAGACCTTTTTCTACTTCTTTTGGTTTTGAATATATTCTTGTAGCTATTGATTATATTTCTAAATGGGTTGAGGCAATTGCCACAAAGACTAATGATCACATGGTGGTAAACAAATTTGTGCAAAGTCATATTTTTAGCAGATTTGGATTTCCACGAGCCCTTATCAACGATGGTGGCTCTCACTTTATCCATGGGCGCTTTAGGGCACTTAGAGTTAACTATAGGGTTGCTACATCCTACCATCCTCATACTAGTGGTCAAGTGAAAGTCTCCAACCAAGAGATTAAGCGAATTCCAAAAAAGACGATTCAGCCAAATCGGAAGGATTGGTCCTTGCACCTCAATGATGCATTATGGGCCTACCGGACTGCCTACAAAACTCCTATTGGGATATCCCCATACAGGTTGGTGTTTGCTAAAGCTTGTCATTTACCAATCGAGTTAGAGCATCAAGCATTTTGGGCAATCAAGCAATTTAATTTTGACATGACCCAAGCTAGTTCACATCGCCACCTTCAACTCGTGGAATTAGAGGAGTTGCGTAATGACACCTATGATAGTGCTAAACTTTACAAGGAGTGGACTAAAGCCTTCCATGACAACACAAAGTCTGCAAGACCTTTGAACCTAATCAAAAGGTTTGCCTCTTCAACTCCAAGCTTCATCTATTTCTAGGCAAGTTTCGCTCTCATTGGGATGGACCTTACAAAGTTCTTCAAGTTTCTACCTCTAGTGCTATAGAAATTAAAAATATTAGCACGGGACAAATTCTTGAGGTGAATGGACAATGCTTAAAACCTTATATCGATGGCCTTGCCGATGGTCAACTTATTGAGTCCACCACATTGGGGGATCTTGCACCTACGCAGTGATTCGTGTTGCTTTGTCTGGCTGAAGACATTAAATTTAGTGCTTCTCGGAGGCAACCCACAATTTGAGTATTTATTTTCACATTATTTTAACTTAACTTGTATTTTAGCTTCTCTCTAAATTTTCACATGCAGCTTCAAGCTTACTTTTCCCCAGGTTGTATTATTCCTTCTTGTGCTTTAATTCTTCATGCCATTGGGGACAAAATGAACCTAGGAGGGTGGATAGTCAGATAATTTAGTCTTTCCTTGAATTCCCCCCCCCCCCCCCAAAAAAAAAAAAGATTCAAATTATTTCAAATTACACCATCAAGTACTCTCTTTTCATGCGAGGTTGATATCTTTATATTCTTATGTATATGTTGGATGCATTAGTTTAGTCCATTAATTTACTTTGAGGTTGGATACAAGTTAGTTATTAACAGGATTATGTTGTGTTAAGTTTTGTACAAGCTTTAGTACATTATCTACTAATAGGTTCTTATTGGCATTGTGAGCATGTTCATTCTTGGTAAACACTAGTATGTATGGGAATCTTTGCAAGCGTTGGTTGATAGATGCCCTTGCTTGGTAACCAGTCTTTGTGTTATAAGCATGAAGTTTCGCATCAAATGGTTGAGGTGTTGTATGGCTTAAGTGATAGTGGCTTCTTCCTAGTAACCGAGGCTTTGTGTTACAAGCACGAAGTTTCGCGTCAAACGATTGTAAGCTTAGCTGAATAAATTCCTAATGATGCCATGAACTCTTTGGTCATGTTTTGACTTGAAGCCTTTTTGATTCGAGTAAGTAAGTCCAAGGGGTGTTTCATCTAGTTCCTTAAAGCCCTTTTGCGATTTGAGAGTGGCTGACCTAAAGCTCGTTACATGGACCATCTAGAAAGCTTAAGGGGTCAAAATGCTACACAGACTAGAGAGTCTATGCAATTATGTACTGACAAAAATAGGATGATTTTTATATAATCCCATGGCTTGTGTAACTCTCAATGGGGGATGCCAAATGTCAATGACAACTTATTGGTGGGCGAGAGGAATTTGTTGATCCGAGCATAGTGCGATACAGTTTGATTAATAGTTGTTTTGTGTCTTACTGTTTAGTTTGTGGATGGACTTTACTAATGTATGTAGCTATAGAAGGGTAGAAAATGTTTTCCTTGTTTGGATTGAGTGTTTGAATGAGGTGTGATTTTTCCTTTTTACTCAAGGATGAGCAAAAGCTTAAGTTGGGGAGTGTGATAGGTCCATATTTATGCCTAAAAAATGTATCTAATTTATGGATTTTAAATAAATACTAATAATTACGTTAGTTCATTTGGCTAATATTTTGATTATTAGAGGAGTTTAATGAGAGACCAAATTTGGAATATTGTCTAGCTGCAAAGATTTGGTTAAACTTGATACTTCCTAAAATCCAATATCCTTAATAAATTTTGCAAAATTTTATCTTTAGCAGGTGTGGATTTCCATGAGCTCTTGATTGACAGCATATGTCAAAAATAAAACACAATCACGAGGAGATTCCAAAGGACAGAAGAGGAGACTATGGTAGATTTTTTTGGAAGCGAAGAACGGGAGAAAACTAGGGAGCAACATGCAGAAAATTCACTTCAGCCATGGCTTCTTCTCCGATTTCTTCACCATCATTCATCTCCATGAGTAGCTAAATTTATTTTATCGTCTTTAAGTATAGATGAAACGATACTTCTTGTTTGATTCTAAACTTTTTATTTAGTTTTTGGTATTGCACTTGATTGTTTGGGAAAGACTACATGTTCATCTATTTCATTCAAGACTTTAATTGTTAAATCAAGTTTATGATTTTAGTTTCTGTGATTCTAATTTCATACCCAAGCAGTAGTTTTAATTGCAATTTACGATCAAGGCTGATGATAATTTATATTCGATAGAACTATGCGTACTAAGCTTGAAAGCGAAAGACGATAATGATCGACAAGATAAGTTACAACTAGGATAGTTTGTGGATTATCTTAGCTACTATAGCAAGCTTGTAGCTTGTTAGGTTTGATAGTGCAAACAAAGAGGCTAATCAAATAAGAAGGCATCGTGAATTCGAGACTTGAAAGTAATAGTTTTCTTATAATTGTTTAAACCTTATTTTAATTACGTGAACTAAATTTTAGCATTAAACTAAATTATTTAGTAAAAAAAAACTCAAATTCATCCTCATTTTTCTCTGCGGTTTGGCCCCTTTTTATCATTATATATAGTTAGTAATTAGGTTTATTTTTCTTTTAATCGCACTACGACACGATCAGCCACCAACTTATGACTTTTTTGTTAATTTTCTTGCTATATGTCTCGAGTGGAGCTACATCATTTTTATTTCGCAGCAATTGCTTTTGCCCGTTCGACTGCTTGAAGAAGCATCGACTTCCCAAAACTCCAGACCGCGAGCGATTAAGTTCTAACACTCCTTTACATCCTTAGAACCAAGACCTTAGAACCAAGACGTCAGCTGCTGGAACAACCGATATTGATTCCGGTGCGCTCAAATCATGCACCTCGGCAGCCTTTCTGGTCCCCCCGCCGTGCAATAACATGCTCCAGTTTCGCGACGACAACGAGCAAAATCTGCAGAAAAGATAAATTTGTTAGCGGGTGGACAGCCCGCGGATAATAGTCTTTATCCCACCTGAACATTCTACTAGACCTAGACTTGATCTTGAATGAATCATTCCAAGGGGCTCGAAATCCCAAAGGAACACTTCTTGTTATGAATAAGCAAACTCGACAGCCAATTTTCCGGACTTCCGGGACCATTTTCTTGGCAGCAGGCGTAAGACACGATCATTTCTGCATCAGATAGCTACAGCACATTACCAACAACGTAGGATAACAAAGAAGATGATTCCAGTGAAGATTTTGGTCCGTATATCTCACGTCGCGTCATTCCTCGTCTCTGAGGTCAATAGAACTCAAAGCAGTCCTCTCTTGGCAATTTTCCGGTGATTAGAGCTGCAGAAAGACGGTGGGACTTCCGGGACCATTTTTCTTGGCAGCAGGCGTAAGACACGATCATTTCTGCATCAGATAGCTACAGCACATTACCAACAACATAGGATAACAAAGAAGATGATTCCAGTGAAGATTATTGGTCCGAGAGCTACGTTTGTGGTGAAGCGCCGAGAGGCGCTCTATATATCACACATCGCGTCATTCCCGAGTTTTTTTTTTTTTTTTGTGTGTCCGAAAACCGACGACGGAACAGTTAGCAAGATTCCTCGTCTCTGAGGTCCAATACAACTCAAGCGGTCCCCTCCTGCTCAAGTTTGTTTATATGTACTATGGCTCTTCAGCATTAACATATCGCACGTTGCTGTCATTCCCGAGGTTTTTTATTTTTTTGTGTCCGAAAACGACGAACGGAACAGCTGGCAAGATTCCTTGTCTCTGAGGTGCACAGACCTCAAGCGGTCCCCTCTTGCTCAAGTTTTGCTTATATGTACAGCATTATCATTCACATGCTTTCTCTTCTTCGCTCGTGACGGCGTGCTCCGAAAGATGGCGACCCAACAGATGCAAGGAGAAACGGAGGAGACCGCGGCGACGCCGATATTTCCGAACCTGCTGGCCTTCCAACAGCTGATCCACAGCTTTCGTGAAGGTGAGTTGATCAGCTTTGTTCTCCGGTTGTGTGAAAGTCTAGGCTTTGTTCTCGCACTCGACCCATTACCCTTTGAATTTACTGTGTCTAGAAATTAATATTATGTACAAGTCCCGTTTCTTTCGCAAAAAATGATCGATTTTGTTCTACAAAACAATTGCTTACATTACTTGAAAAATGACGAAGGTAACGAAAATAACTAGAAATAGATATCAGCAGCGATAAAAAAAGATCGTTGTAAACAATATATATATATATATATATATATATATATATATATATATGCTTTCCACATCATTTATTTTTTGCGAAAACAAGTGTTTGGATAGTCATCTTTGAATAATTAAAACTTTATTACGTTTAACAAACAGTTTTGATAGATTGAACATGTATAGAATATGAGATTAGGAGAGGGAAGAGAAGAGATGGGTCTTGCTTTTATAGAATGATGATCATAATCAGCAAGTGTGCATGTTATTTCGGTTTGGACTGTGCCCATAAGATTGCCGATTAAAAACCTCCAAAATGACTTCTCATTTTTATTTAGGGTGACGCTTTTTCCGCTCCTCTTGGGCCAATACACTCCTTGTCACAATGTTTTAACCATATTACCCCTTATGGGATCACTTTTTTACCTATTATACCCAGACGATCATTAAGTTAAATGTGGGGCTATTTTGACCATATTCTCTCTCTTGCTTGGTCAGCATCCTCTCTGACCTCCTTGACTTGTCCATGCCTTTTGATGGTTTGTTACTCAAAGCAAATCATGTTTCGGCTTCTAATGACTTCTTTGTACTTGGATTCCACAACTTGTATATGTCCATAAATTAAGAAATTACACTGCTTAGATATGTTATCAAGTTTGGAACCTTTCATTTCTTAGAACATGCATAAATCCCTTGCAACTGAACACAGTCAAATGATTGCACAAATCACCTCTACCACTCCAATCTCTTTGGAAACATTCCTTAAGAGGAATTGATGGAAAAGGGTTTATCAAGTCCATAGCTGTTCTCATCGCTTTACCTCAGAACGGCTTAGGCATCTCGCATGAGAGAGCATACCCCAAATCTGATCGTTAATTACCCGATTCATTCTCTTTGCTAATCAATTAAGTTATGGTGTTTATGTAACGATCTTCTCATGCTTGGACTTCTATATTCACTGCCGTTGTTAACTCGAACACATTTCGGCTTTTTTCCAATTTCCTTTTCGATGCCAACATAAAAAAAAAAATGTTTGACAGCTTCCAACATATGATCTTTTGATTTCAAAGCAACGAACCCATACTTTTTTAAAACAATTGCCAATAAATGTCATGTAGACCACCAAGTGTTTTGGCATCAGTGTGACAAACATTAGTGTGAACTAAATGAAGTATGTTTGATTTCATGCATAGAGGAACTATGAAATGAAATTCATGTTGCTTTCATATGAGGTAATGGGTACGTTTTTCATATTTCTCTCTTTCAATTGTAAAAGTTATTTCTAGCAAGATTTTCAAGCCCGTTCTTGCTGAGATGACCATGTTTCATATGCCATAAGTCAACTAGATCCATCTTGGTTCGGTCATTTACTTAAGAAGATGGATTATTCGTAAATCCACCATAGGTGTAAAGCTATCATTGTACACTGATGGTTAGATCAGGTAACATGCGTGTTTGAATTAGATTCGTAACCAAATCCTTCCATGTGTCGACTAATTGAACATGTAAACAATCTCTTACATTTTGTTTAAAAAAAAAAACACAACAATCTGTTACACCTACAAGAGGCCTAATAAAAATTCTAAAAACAATTAATATTGTTTAAAACCATGAACATGCTTGGGTTAAAGAATTTCGGGCTTGAAGCCCAACCCGAGCTAGGCTATTTATCGGCTCTGAATCAAATTATAGTTGTCGATAGACTTAGGATATGTTTGGTATATTTTTTGTTCTCTAAAGTGATTCTGATTAAAATCATATTTCTCAATTCTGTTCTCTGGATGATTTTTTGAAAATTAGAACGCATTTGTTAATTGCATAAAATTCTATTCTCGAACAGAAACGTGTTTGATAATTGCACAAAATTTTTATTCTCTAAATAAGCAAGTGGCAAGAATTTTTTTTTTAAAATAATTTCATCTTTTAATTTTTTTTTAACATTTTAATTTTTTAATTTTTTAATTTTTTTTAAAAAAATCATATTTTTAATTTTTTTCCAATTTTGAATTTTTTATATTTTGAATTTCTACTTTTTAAATTTTTTAATTTTTTTTTAAATTTTAAAGCTTATTTTTAAATTTAATTTAATATATATTTTAAAGAATTAGTAATTAGTGAATTTTCAAATATAATTTTTACTTTTTTTAAAGTTCAGAAGTTCATGTAGACTTCATTTTTTTTTTAAAAGAACTGAGAAATTTCTTTTTTGTGATTTTCAAAAGTGTCCTTTTTTTAAATAATTTTTTTATTTTTTAATTTAAAATTATTTTCAAAAGTAGAATCAGAATTAAAATCATTTACATTGCTAAATATATTTCTGTTTTTTATTTAACCTTACCAAACATGCCCGTATCCTCGCCTCTGTACAGTGAAGTGGGTTGACGACGTTGCCTTGCCTCGCGCTAAATGCGAACTCTCCCTTTCGTTCCTTCTTCTTCTTCCGCTTCCGTCGTAACATCATCGATCCGATCTCTGCGTCTGGCAATTCCGTTTCCGTTCGTCTCCGTACTGCTATCTCAGTCGCAAAGCGCGAGGGCAAAGTGGAAGGCACACCCCAATGGCAGAGAACGACGTTGTTGCCTCGAAGTCCAAGCTTGCTACCCACGTCGATCGCATCAAGCAACTCGTCCATGGGCAGTCGACTGGTACTCCTCGGAGCTTTCTCGATTTCGTGATAGCTGGAATTTCAGCTGATTTGGTCTGTTATTCGCGGGTGGAACCACATTTCTCATGCGAGCACCACTTGGAGGCTTGACGTAGAAGCAGAGAAAGGTGGAGAATCGTTGTAGAGATAGGTTGATTTTGCAAACGTGCTTTGGAGGAAGGTTTTAGTGCCAAACCATCAATTGCCACAACTGGGGTGGCGTTTGTTTTTTTGGTTAATGCATGAGTTCAAAAGACGTCTTTTTGGATGGATGCCAATAAAATTCGCAGCAGAACTTCCAATGAAGCTGTAGAAAAAGCAAATTGAGAGGTTGACAACGTGAATTTAGTTCATATCACTTGATGGGTTCATTTCTTTTGTTTTTTTCCCAGCAATTCAAGCTTGATGCCACGAGCTTTGCAATAATATTCGAACGGACTTCTCTATTCACTGCCATTGTTGGCTCGAACTCATTTCAGCTTCTTTTTGGTTTCTTTCCATTTAACATGAAAATGTTTGAAAGCTTGAATACCTGATTTTTAGATTCCAAAGGGACTGCTATACTTTTCTAGAACAATCACCGATAAATATCACTGAATATAATGCACCACCAAGTGTTGTAGCATCTATGCAACAAGTATTTGTGTGAAATATATTAAGTATATTTGATCTCTTGTTTGGAGAGGAACTATGAAATGAAAATCTATGTTTCTACCCGTAGGTAGTAAGTAGGTTACTTTAGATTTCTCTCTTTCAATGGTAGAATGTTCTTTCTAGTGGGATTTTGAAGCTTCTTATTTTGAGATGATCAAGTCTCATATGCCTTAGGTCAACTAGGCAAGATAGTTTTCAAGAGATGGCCCATGAGGTACTTGGAGACAGTGGTTTGATATAGTTTCACTGGTCCAACGGCCTTCGTTCAAAGAGCCTAAAAGTAAATCTTCTTTGTTAACATTTTCTGAGGAGATGATTTCAAGGGGAAGAATTCTCAGTGCCTTATTATTTTTTTGAAGTGTTGGGCTGTACAAGTTGGCTCTCAAACTTACAAAGTATAATTGATATGGTAATATAATAACTCGAGTCTTGGCTTATTAGATGGTTGGATAAGTGCTGGGAGCAAGGATTGACCCCATGGGATCTAGGACAACCGACCCCAATAATCCAGCAGCTTCACCGGATGGTGCTCTTCCAAAAGGCAGGACTCTTATTCCTGGATGTGGCACTGTAAGTGGTACCATCCTTCAATTTATTTGAGCAACCTATGAGATCCAAGACGGATATTGATGCTTTGGCACTTACGAAGTTCCTTGGATAGGCAGGGGCTATGATGTGAAGTGTCTATTGCCTGTTCTGAACGCTATGTTGTGGAATAGACTATACAGAAATCGCATAAGAGATCAATACAGTAGAACACTTCTTGGCTAGAATTTATGCATCATGCTGGTGACTGGCAATGAATCCTTGCTTTCTTTTGGGTGGGGATTATCTCTCTTTTTCATATATAGTACCTATAAGCTCCACAACAACTGACAAATGCCAATCCTAAATAATTGAATTGGAAGAGTTATTCAAGCGCAGTTCGTTTGATTGTAAGTATATATTGTCAATTCCTCTGCTTTCCTGTATGCTGCCAACTTATTTCAGTAACCCATGGAGGTGATGATCTGACACTTTACCCCCCCCCCCCCCCACCCTCTTTTTTTGTGCACCTCCAGTTGCACTGTGGACTATAAATTTCTGGGGCCTACTATCGGCGGAAAATGCAAGGGACTCGAAATGCCGCATGTCCTTCTTTAGTAGTGTCCAGTTCAAGGGCCATATCAGCTGCATAAATTTGTCACATAATTATCACTGTTAGAATGCGTGACATGCTAAGAACCAAGAGTGTCGCTTCGCTACTTGCTGGTAATGTTAGTTTCACCAGTGGATAGACATCAACAGAAATCATTTGAGTGGAGCATTATCTTCTTTGTTTTAATAGATTGGGATCGTAGCGCCATTTAGTTTATTGTATTATCCATTTATAATAGTGAATTAGCTCGTTTGTGCGTGGTCAGTGTATTAATTAGATATCATGCCAACATCTATTTTCATTGCTGAGATTAGTGAAGGATGCCTTTAAATCAAAGAAGCTCTGGTCCAAGAATATGCTTGGTATGTCACTTCATTTATTTTTGTTCCTGAGATTATCTCTTCCAGTTTCACATAAGATTGTACCGGAGTACCATTTAGTTAC
>JAGVVM010004439.1:0-21923 GCA_019149425.1 Psidium friedrichsthalianum
AAATATACAAAAAAAAAAAAAAGTATAAAAATTGAAAATTTTAGCATTACGATACACACACGATGCATCGATCGAAAATTCGAAATGGAAAAAATTTCAGAGTTGCAGTACCCATCGCTTGCACCATAACGCAATTCCTGAATGGCTTTGGTCTTCACATCGGTTACGTAACCCCTAATGCACGAGCACGAAAATTGACTATGATAAGTTTAATCTAATTAACAATCAATTAAGTAAAATATACACATTAACTACGAGAACGGTAAAAGAACCTTACTTGGAGAGAGGAGCGTAAAGGGCGGTGAGCTTATCCGAAACCCCGAGCACGTCCGAGCGCGTGCCAGGCATTGGGAAGAGGGTCAAGCCCGCGCCGGTGGCTCTTAAGGCCTCTGATCTCTCAAGCACCAACGCTCGCACACCGACCTTCTTCAAGGCCACCGCCGTCGCTAGCCCTGCGATTCCGGCTCCGACGATCACAACGTCCTCCATTTGAAATGTAACCTTGACTCTTCTATGCCCTCGATCTTTTTTAGCTAGTTCAGAGCGACGACTGCGTTCCTTTTTATAGCTATTCTGGCAAGCGCGTTCGTCTAATGACGTGCTTCATTTGATTTCTCCTGTGACCCGATGCGTGAGCTGCAAACATCGACATTTTTTTAGCTGTTCTAGATACGAGCACGTGATGGAATGCCTGTTAGCACGACCGTAGACCTTGTTTAATAAAATGTCAAGCAATTGCTTTCGGGGAGAGTTGCGGTGAATCTGGTCTTTAAATATAATTAAAACAGTGAACCATCTTTGACTTTTCATTCTGACACAAAGCGACGAGAGGAAAAAGTAGCTAATTTGACCAAGGAACATGCGGGTTGCAATAAAAAAAAAAAACACACCTTCAAAGAGCGTTGGCTTAGGGGTTAACCGGAAAAAAATTATCTAAAAAAATCTTAAAATCTATTGCATTTTTGTTAATTTAGTCATTAACTTTTTAGCTGTGCCGATTGAGTCCTAAACTATTTTACGTTTAGTCAATTGAATCTATCCAGATAATTTTGGTTAGAAACCTGTAATATGAACATCGATCATCTTAGATGACAAAATTGGTATTGATTTGGACAATTTTCAATGATATTTTCATAATATTTCTTTTGAATTCTTGTATTTTACTTGTTTATATATATATATATATATATATATATATTTTAGCAAGGTGTTCTCAATGTGCCTTCTTTGACCAACCATTAGGATAGTGGTCAACAAGCAAGGGAAGTCAATGAATGAGGACATGTGCATTAGGTTACGAGTCAAGCCGAGGAAGATTCCGACCGAAGCAAACAAGAAAAAAAAAAGTTGAGGAAGTTGCTAGGTCACGGGAAAAGGAGGAGTCTTGGTCAAGGAGGGGACAAGCACATATCCACGCACGAGAAAATATTAGGTGCGCTTGGAGCGTCATTGCATCTTTGAGTTAAGATCACTCAGAGATTGCCATGTGGCAAAGGGGGGCCCACATTTCAGATTTTTTGGAATTTCTCCTCACTGACCTTTTCTTTTCCCTGAACGCCATTCACTTCCATCTTCGCATCCTCGACAAAACCGCCAGCCGAGCCTTGGTTGAAGCGGCCTCGCGCCCGTCTGTAGCCGGCGGCGAGGGAGCCACGAGCTGAACAGCCAAGATCGCAGGCGGCGAGGCGGAGGGGGGGTTCAACCTCTCTGCTCACGAGCTCCCCTTCTCTCTCTCTCTCTCTCTCTCTCTCTCTCTCTCTCTCTCTCGGTTTCAACCTCCCACCCACGAAATAGACTTCTGCCTTTTCCTTTCTCGATTAATCGCCCAAAACTGAGCTCCTCCCGTTTCTCTCACGGCCCTCTTTTTTTTTTTTTTTCCTTCAGTGGAGAAGCCCCCACTAACCTTGGTAGAGGGGAGCTCTTTCAAAAAGAAGACAAACAGCTATCCATTTTGGGGAATTTGGGAAGCTTGCGCAACTCCTCACTTTCATCTTCCTTTTTTTTTTTTTTTTTTTGAGCCCAAATCTGTGGCCAGCGGTGAGGGAGCCGCGGGCTGAGCCGCTGAGATTGCGGGCGGCGAGGCCGAGTACTTGAAATCTCGACCCACTTTCGACTCCGAAATGAAGGGAATTGAGAGGCCACAGCGCCCCCGAGGGACTAAGCCAGAACATCTAATAAAAAAAATAGATGATATCCATTAATCTTTAGATTTGATTCTTTGGATGTTCTTTTCGTCAGTCCTTTCCATGATCAAAATGCATCAGACCCAAAAGCGGCCAGACTGAACTCAGTCAACAGGTTTCTTGCTTTCAACTGATAACACAGCCTAGAGTCTCAGTTGCCAATAGAGGGAACAAGTTATATAATTGGAGTATCAATATGCCTGATCCAACAGAGAGAGCATAACAAGTATGAAGATAATATAAGTGCCTACTCATGGATCCACTCCGATTAATCTTTCTGAAGCAACTTTCTTCCTAGTAGGCTAGAGTAGAAAAGTGGCATTTTAAGACTTTTTGCTAGAGATCTTGTATACAATGATTAGGAGTAATGTTCAGCAACAATAAATACAACAGCAAGAATATTAGATACCAAGGAATGTGCTGTGGGATTTATAAACTTCAGCCGTTAATTTAAGCACCGAACGGCAAAATCCGAATAAATCATCGAGAGCTCATAAATCTATAAGCAACCAAGAAAGAGCAGGATTATCAAATCGCACCTGTGGGGTCTAATCTGGGTGGGAAGAATGCACGGAAGGCTAAAATTGAAAAAAAAAGAATCACATCTTTAAAGGTGCCACGTAAATACAATGAGAGGGAGTCTCCTGTCAAGTGTGTCAACTCATTTAGTCGCTTACATACCAAAGATCAGTAGCGAACGGATTAGAGGAGTCGCATCATTGCAGTGGGTGGAATGAGAGAGGAAAGATTTACAAGTTTCTTTATTTCGTTTTACGGATCACCAAAACCTCATTTGTTTCTCTGGATGAACAGGGACTAGCTTACATTGGCAGACATGTCAAATGCAATAAGAAAGAAGCATAACCAAATTGAACCATTAACACCCCTACTTTTTACCTTGAAAAACCGAACCGAATTGAACCATTGACGCTTCCATTTTTACCTTGATCTAAACAACGTCATGTTCATCAAGATTATTTTCTTACGCATGCAGAGGGATATAGTGAGTTGACGTAGACTGCATGTTCAGTAGCTTTTCTTCAAAACTTGAATGCCTCTCCAACGAGACTCCATGTCGAAAGAGTCGTCGTCTTGGGCATAAACATCACATTTGGGGTAAGTACAGCGCAAGTGCCATAACTTTTGTACGGCGTTCACTTGAGTGCCACATCGGAGGAAAATCGTTCACTTGAATGCCACTTCCGGCCAAATCCTCTCACGTGGACTTTTTATTATTATTTTGTTTATTTTTTAATGACACATGGGTTTTTATAAATTTTTAAATATTTTGTGGCATTTTTTCATTTATTTCGATATTTCTTTTTTTTTAATTTTTGGCCTTTTTCCCCTTGGCCGGCGAGGGTCACCGGCGACCCTTGCCGGCCACCACCAAGCGGCCCAAGGGCCAAGGCTGGCTCGCCTTGGGCCTGCGAGGCCGCGATGGCCTCGAGCATTGGCCGTCGCGGCATCGACTGCCGCGGGGGAGGGCGCGAAGGCCCTCGCCCGCGGCGGCCAAGGTCGAGATGGCCATCGCGGCCCCGCCGGCCCTTGCCCAGATCTGGTGAGGGCCTTGGTGCCGTCCCCCTCGGTGGCCGAGGCCGCGATGGCCCGGCCTAGGGTGAGTTGGCCCTAGCCCCTAGGCCGCCTGATGGTGGTTGACGTTGGTGGCCTTCTGCAAACAGAGAGAGAGAGAGAGATTGCAAAAATCAAGAAAGAAAAAAGGAAGAAAAATTTGCAAAAAAAAAAATTTATGAAAAATTCCATGTGTACTTTAAAATATTCAAAAAAAATCGTTTCGCCGGTGCCAGGTGAGCTTTTCCGGCAGCCACGTGATCTTTTCCGGCATCCACGTCAGCGATGGCACTTAAGTGATCGATTTTTAAAAGTTATGGCACTCAAGTGAACGAAAAAAAGTTATGGCACTCAAATGAATGCCGTACAAAAGTTATGGCACTTGTGGTGTATTTACCCCCACCATATTTGAAGGCATGAGAAGTCCCTCCTCGCCCTAATTTCAGACGCCCATTAATGTCAACCTTCACCTTCGAACCATCCACGTTGTGTACAACATTCAATCGGAACCACTTGTTGTAGATCTCGTCGACGAGGACCTGGGCCCTGTAGCACGTGAGCGAGCCGTTGTACACTCTCAGCATCACCGTAGTTGCGTGAGGGCTCGCACCAAACACTTGCATTATGCACACGCCCGAAGTCCCGGCAGGGACGTATCCATACACTTCGAATTGCCAAACGCCTGAGGAATAGTTGTATCCCTAAAGCATTCAAATGGATTAGAGTAAACCAAGCGGCAGTGTGTGCGAAAATCTGTTCTCCACAGATGGTTTCAAAAAGCTGTAGGAGAATAGCGCAGCATACTGAGCATTCATTGCTCAATTGGGAGGTTTCGCTGGATTCTATCTAATAAGAAGTATCCATGCATCCAACGAGCCTATACAAATGCCTCATAATATGATGATGGCCTAATCCCTTCAAAAACTTCAAACTTGAGGTCCAGTCTCAAATCTATCCCGAAATTTTTTTTTTTTATCTTAGAAAAAATTCCAAACTTTTGATTCAGTCCCAAATCTAGCCTAAGTTTTCTTTTTTGTCTAAAAAAAAAAAATCCCAAACTTTAAATTCAGTCCCAAATCTGTCTTGATTTTTTTTTTTTCTAAATGGAACTCACCAACTTTCAATTTATTCTCAAATATACCCAGTTGGTCCGGTCCCAACTTAACGTGGCATTTCCACATCGATAATAAATCCACTTCAGTAAAGTAAAGTAGTGATGGGTACAGATCGAGGAGGCATTTTCACATCTATAACAAATCCACCACAATAAAATTTTTTGAAATTCTCTAAATAAAACCATTCTAGGCTATGAAAATTAGGGATAACTAATGGTGATGTTTGGACAGAGGGGTTATTGGGGGTAGATTTGAGATTAGAATGAAAATTAAAGATTTGTTTATAAGACCAAAAAAAAAAGTATGGACTAAACCTAAAGATGGTTTTTTATTTTCAAGATAAAGAAAAGTTTGGGGCAAATTTGGACTAGACCTAAAGTTTGGAATTTTTTAAAGATGAATATAAGTTTAGGGTAGAATTGGAACAAGACCTAGAGTTTGGAACACTTTTTTAGGGAATTAGGCAATAAGATGACTACTCCATGCAGAGGCCTGGCAATTATTCTAGTATTTCAAGAGACATAGAAAGTACATTGAATTTTCTCCTTCCCCGGTCCATTGCCTTCAGGTCCTTCACCCTCGTCTAACCAGTGCTACCGAATAAGTGACGAGATTCCACCGGAAAAACCAGTGAGATCAGTGTGCTGTACACTTCATTGAGACCACAGGGCAAGTAAACTCCTTCCTTCCAACTCACTTGTTCAGCCCCTTCGTTACGTGGGCTTTTTACGAAAATGGGTTAAAAAATTTATCTTTTTACGGATTTGGGTTTCGCGGCTAAAAAATTACGAGAAAGGGGCTTGTTCGGCAGTTCAACTGCCGAACAAGCCCCCGTTCGGCGCTTCAAGCGCCGAACAACAAAAAAAATAAAAAAAAACAACCAAAAACCTTGTTCGGCAGTTCAATTGCCGAATAAGGAAAAAAAAACAAAAAAAAAAACAAAAACCCTTGTTCGGCAGTTAAACCGCCGAACAAGGAAAAGTGGGGGTGGGGTTAAAAAAAATTAAAAAATTCGTAAAAAATTATAAAAAAGAAAAAATACCAAAAAAATTCTAAAAAATTTTCATAAATTCCAAAAATTAGGAAATTGACCATTTTAACGAGTCGGTTCTATTTTTGATGGTTTTCCCTTTTAGACATTTCGAAATGACGATTTTGCCCCTTACGGGCAAATTGTCTCGAAAAATTTCAAAAGTTTCCAAAAAAAATTCCAAAAATTAGTAAATGGGCCACTTTAATTGGCCAATCCTACTTTTAAGGATTTTTCTCATCTATCTTTTCAAAATGATGATTTTTTCCCCTTATGGAAAAAAAAGTATTCACAAAAAAAAATATTCCATCATAAATATTTTTCTCATCAATCGTTACCTGTTCATTTTCTTGCAGAAGATCTGAGTCAGACACATAATTCGAATGTGACGCTGACTCATTATGAGCAAAACCCATATAAACCAAAATTATGTATTATTATAAATTTGATGTACTAGAACTTTTTACATCATAAATATGATATTGCTATGTGTTGACATCGTTGAATCTATAGGCATTGAAAAATCATATTTAGAAGCTTTAACGAAGCCTGAGGATCCAATTTGGAAGAAAAGTAATTTTTGAAATTTGTCGTAAATTTTAATATTATTTTTCATATTAAGAAAATATCTGAAAATAAGAAAATAGATTCCGTAGACTACAAATATGAAGAAATTGCCAAAATTTTATTTTAAAAACCTTTCCATGTTGGACCATTTAAAATACTGACTATTTTTTTCGTGAACATTTTTTTTTCCATAAGGGGAAAAATCATCATTTTGAAAAGATAGATGAGAAAAATCCTTAAAAGTAGGATTGGCCAATTAAAGTGGCCCATTTACTAATTTTTGGAATTTTTTTTGGAAACTTTTGAAATTTTTCGAGACAATTTGCCCGTAAGGGGCAAAATCGTCATTTCGAAATGTCTAAAAGTGAAAACCATCAAAATAGGACCGACTCGTTAAAATGGTCAATTTCCTAATTTTTGGAATTTATGAAAATTTTTTAGAATTTTTTTGGTATTTTTTCTTTTTTATAATTTTTTACGAATTTTTTAATTTTTTTTAACCCACCCCCCCTTTCCTTGTTCGGTAGTTTAACTGCCGAACAAGGGTTTTTGTTTTTTTATTTTATTTTTTTTTCCTTGTTCGGCAATTGAACTAACGTAACGAGGGCTTTTTTACGAAAATGGGTTTTTTTATTTTTTTACGGATTTGGGTTTCGCGGCTAAAAAATTACGAGAAAGGGGCTTGTTCGGCAGTTCAACCGCCGAACAAGCCCCCGTTCGGCGCTTCAAGCACCGAACAACAAAAAAATAAAAAAAAACAACCAAAAACCTTGTTCGGCAGTTCAATTGCCGAACAAGGAAAAAAAATAAAATAAAAAAACAAAAAACCCTTGTTCGGCAGTTAAACTACCGAACAAGGAAAGGGGGGGTGGGTTAAAAAAAATTAAAAAAATTCGTAAAAAATTATAAAAAAGAAAAAATACCAAAAAAATTCTAAAAAATTTTCATAAATTCCAAAAATTAGGAAATTGACCATTTTAACGAGTCGGTCCTATTTTTGATGGTTTTCACTTTTAGACATTTCGAAATGACGATTTTGCCCCTTACGGGCAAATTGTCTCGAAAAATTTCAAAAGTTTCCAAAAAAAAATTCCAAAAATTAGTAAATGGGCCACTTTAATTGGCCAATCCTACTTTTAAGGATTTTTCTCATCTATCTTTTCAAAATGATGATTTTTCCCCTTATGGAAAAAAAAATGTTCACGAAAAAAATAGTCAGTATTTTAAATGGTCCAACATGGAAAGGTTTTTAAAATAAAATTTTGGCAATTTCTTCATATTTGTAGTCTACGGAATCTATTTTCTTATTTTCAGATATTTTCTTAATATGAAAAATAATATTAAAATTTACGACAAATTTCAAAATTACTTTTCTTCCAAATTGGATCCTCAGGCTTCGTTAAAGCTTCTAAATATGATTTTTCAATGCCTATAGATTCAACGATGTCAACACATAGCAATATCATATTTATGATGTAAAAAGTTCTAGTACATCAAATTTATAATAATACATAATTTTGGTTTATATGGGTTTTGCTCATAATGAGTCAGCGTCACATTCGAATTATGTGTCTGACTCAGATCTTCTGCAAGAAAATGAACAGGTAACGATTGATGAGAAAAATATTTATGATGGAATATTTTTTTTTGTGAATACTTTTTTTTCCATAAGGGGAAAAAATCATCATTTTGAAAAGATAGATGAGAAAAATCCTTAAAAGTAGGATTGGCCAATTAAAGTGGCCCATTTACTAATTTTTGGAATTTTTTTTGGAAACTTTTGAAATTTTTCGAGACAATTTGCCCGTAAGGGGCAAAATCGTCATTTCGAAATGTCTAAAAGGGAAAACCATCAAAAATAGAACCGACTCGTTAAAATGGTCAATTTCCTAATTTTTGGAATTTATGAAAATTTTTTAGAATTTTTTTGGTATTTTTTATTTTTATAATTTTTTACGAATTTTTTAATTTTTTTTAACCCCACCCCCACTTTTCCTTGTTCGGCGGTTTAACTGCCGAACAAGGGTTTTTGTTTTTTTTTTTTTGTTTTTTTTTCCTTATTCGGCAATTGAACTGCCGAACAAGGTTTTTGGTTGTTTTTTTTTATTTTTTTTTGTTGTTCGGCGCTTGAAGCGCCGAACGGGGCTTGTTCGGCAGTTGAACTGCCGAACAAGCCCCTTTCTCGTAATTTTTTAGCCGCGAAACCCAAATCCGTAAAAAGATAAATTTTTTAACCCATTTTCGTAAAAAGCCCACGTAACGAAGGGGCTGAACAAGTGAGTTGGAAGGAAGGAGTTTACTTGCCCTGTGGTCTCAATGAAGTGTACAGCACACTGATCTCACTGGTTTTTCCGGTGGAATCTCGTCACTTATTCGGTAGCACTGGTTAGACGAGGGTGAAGGACCTGAAGGCAATGGACCGGGGAAGGAGAAAATTCAATGTACTTTCTATGTCTCTTGAAATACTAGAATAATTGCCAGGCCTCTGCATGGAGTAGTCATCTTATTGCCTAATTCCCTAAAAAAGTGTTCCAAACTCTAGGTCTTGTTCCAATTCTACCCTAAACTTATATTCATCTTTAAAAAATTCCAAACTTTAGGTCTAGTCCAAATTTGCCCCAAACTTTTCTTTATCTTGAAAATAAAAAACCATCTTTAGGTTTAGTCCATACTTTTTTTTTTGGTCTTATAAACAAATCTTTAATTTTCATTCTAATCTCAAATCTACCCCCAATAACCCCTCTGTCCAAACATCACCATTAGTTATCCCTAATTTTCATAGCCTAGAATGGTTTTATTTTAGAGAATTTCAAAAAATTTTATTGTGGTGGATTTGTTATAGATGTGAAAATGCCTCCTCGATCTGTACCCATCACTACTTTACTTTACTGAAGTGGATTTATTATCGATGTGGAAATGCCACGTTAAGTTGGGACCGGACCAACTGGGTATATTTGAGAATAAATTGAAAGTTGGTGAGTTCCATTTAGAAAAAAAAAAAATCAAGACAGATTTGGGACTGAATTTAAAGTTTGGGATTTTTTTTTTTTAGACAAAAAAGAAAACTTAGGCTAGATTTGGGACTGAATCAAAAGTTTGGAATTTTTTCTAAGATAAAAAAAAAAAATTTCGGGATAGATTTGAGACTGGACCTCAAGTTTGAAGTTTTTGAAGGGATTAGGCCATCATCATATTATGAGGCATTTGTATAGGCTCGTTGGATGCATGGATACTTCTTATTAGATAGAATCCAGCGAAACCTCCCAATTGAGCAATGAATGCTCAGTATGCTGCGCTATTCTCCTACAGCTTTTTGAAACCATCTGTGGAGAACAGATTTTCGCACACACTGCCGCTTGGTTTACTCTAATCCATTTGAATGCTTTAGGGATACAACTATTCCTCAGGCGTTTGGCAATTCGAAGTGTATGGATACGTCCCTGCCGGGACTTCGGGCGTGTGCATAATGCAAGTGTTTGGTGCGAGCCCTCACGCAACTACGGTGATGCTGAGAGTGTACAACGGCTCGCTCACGTGCTACAGGGCCCAGGTCCTCGTCGACGAGATCTACAACAAGTGGTTCCGATTGAATGTTGTACACAACGTGGATGGTTCGAAGGTGAAGGTTGACATTAATGGGCGTCTGAAATTAGGGCGAGGAGGGACTTCTCATGCCTTCAAATATGGTGGGGGTAAATACACCACAAGTGCCATAACTTTTGTACGGCATTCATTTGAGTGTCATAACTTTTTTTTCGTTCACTTGAGTGCCATAACTTTTAAAAATCGATCACTTAAGTGCCATCGCTGACGTGGATGCCGGAAAAGATCACGTGGCTGCCGGAAAAGCTCACCTGGCACCGGCGAAACGATTTTTTTGAATATTTTAAAGTACACATGGAATTTTTCATAAATTTTTTTTTTTTGCAAATTTTTCTTCCTTTTTTCTTTCTTGATTTTTGCAATCTCTCTCTCTCTCTCTGTTTGCAGAAGGCCACCAACGTCAACCACCATCAGGCGGCCTAGGGGCTAGGGCCAACTCACCCTAGGCCGGGCCATCGCGGCCTCGGCCACCGAGGGGGACGGCACCAAGGCCCTCACCAGATCTGGGCAAGGGCCGGCGGGGCCGCGATGGCCATCTCGACCTTGGCCGCCGCGGGCGAGGGCCTTCGCGCCCTCCCCCGCGGCAGTCGATGCCGCGACGGCCAATGCTCGAGGCCATCGCGGCCTCGCAGGCCCAAGGCGAGCCAGCCTTGGCCCTTGGGCCGCTTGGTGGTGGCCGGCAAGGGTCGCCGGTGACCCTCGCCGGCCAAGGGGAAAAAGGCCAAAAATTAAAAAAAAAGAAATATCGAAATAAATGAAAAAATGCCACAAAATATTTAAAAATTTATAAAAACCCATGTGTCATTAAAAAATAAACAAAATAATAATAAAAAGTCCACGTGAGAGGATTTGGCCGGAAGTGGCATTCAAGTGAACGATTTTCCTCCGATGTGGCACTCAAGTGAACGCCGTACAAAAGTTATGGCACTTGCGCTGTACTTACCCCAAATGTGATGTTTATGCCCAAGACGACGACTCTTTCGACATGGAGTCTCGTTGGAGAGGCATTCAAGTTTTGAAGAAAAGCTACTGAACATGCAGTCTACGTCAACTCACTATATCCCTCTGCATGCGTAAGAAAATAATCTTGATGAACATGACGTTGTTTAGATCAAGGTAAAAATGGAAGCGTCAATGGTTCAATTCGGTTCGGTTTTTCAAGGTAAAAAGTAGGGGTGTTAATGGTTCAATTTGGTTATGCTTCTTTCTTATTGCATTTGACATGTCTGCCAATGTAAGCTAGTCCCTGTTCATCCAGAGAAACAAATGAGGTTTTGGTGATCCGTAAAACGAAATAAAGAAACTTGTAAATCTTTCCTCTCTCATTCCACCCACTGCAATGATGCGACTCCTCTAATCCGTTCGCTACTGATCTTTGGTATGTAAGCGACTAAATGAGTTGACACACTTGACAGGAGACTCCCTCTCATTGTATTTACGTGGCACCTTTAAAGATGTGATTCTTTTTTTTTTCAATTTTAGCCTTCCGTGCATTCTTCCCACCCAGATTAGACCCCACAGGTGCGATTTGATAATCCTGCTCTTTCTTGGTTGCTTATAGATTTATGAGCTCTCGATGATTTATTCGGATTTTGCCGTTCGGTGCTTAAATTAACGGCTGAAGTTTATAAATCCCACAGCACATTCCTTGGTATCTAATATTCTTGCTGTTGTATTTATTGTTGCTGAACATTACTCCTAATCATTGTATACAAGATCTCTAGCAAAAAGTCTTAAAATGCCACTTTTCTACTCTAGCCTACTAGGAAGAAAGTTGCTTCAGAAAGATTAATCGGAGTGGATCCATGAGTAGGCACTTATATTATCTTCATACTTGTTATGCTCTCTCTGTTGGATCAGGCATATTGATACTCCAATTATATAACTTGTTCCCTCTATTGGCAACTGAGACTCTAGGCTGTGTTATCAGTTGAAAGCAAGAAACCTGTTGACTGAGTTCAGTCTGGCCGCTTTTGGGTCTGATGCATTTTGATCATGGAAAGGACTGACGAAAAGAACATCCAAAGAATCAAATCTAAAGATTAATGGATATCATCTATTTTTTTTATTAGATGTTCTGGCTTAGTCCCTCGGGGCGCTGTGGCCTCTCAATTCCCTTCATTTCGGAGTCGAAAGTGGGTCGAGATTTCAAGTACTCGGCCTCGCCGCCCGCAATCTCAGCGGCTCAGCCCGCGGCTCCCTCACCGCTGGCCACAGATTTGGGCTCAAAAAAAAAAAAAAAAAAAGGAAGATGAAAGTGAGGAGTTGCGCAAGCTTCCCAAATTCCCCAAAATGGATAGCTGTTTGTCTTCTTTTTGAAAGAGCTCCCCTCTACCAAGGTTAGTGGGGGCTTCTCCACTGAAGGAAAAAAAAAAAAAAAGAGGGCCGTGAGAGAAACGGGAGGAGCTCAGTTTTGGGCGATTAATCGAGAAAGGAAAAGGCAGAAGTCTATTTCGTGGGTGGGAGGTTGAAACCGAGAGAGAGAGAGAGAGAGAGAGAGAGAGAGAGAGAGAGAAGGGGAGCTCGTGAGCAGAGAGGTTGAACCCCCCCTCCGCCTCGCCGCCTGCGATCTTGGCTGTTCAGCTCGTGGCTCCCTCGCCGCCGGCTACAGACGGGCGCGAGGCCGCTTCAACCAAGGCTCGGCTGGCGGTTTTGTCGAGGATGCGAAGATGGAAGTGAATGGCGTTCAGGGAAAAGAAAAGGTCAGTGAGGAGAAATTCCAAAAAAATCTGAAATGTGGGCCCCCCTTTGCCACATGGCAATCTCTGAGTGATCTTAACTCAAAGATGCAATGACGCTCCAAGCGCACCTAATATTTTCTCGTGCGTGGATATGTGCTTGTCCCCTCCTTGACCAAGACTCCTCCTTTTCCCGTGACCTAGCAACTTCCTCAACTTTTTTTTTTCTTGTTTGCTTCGGTCGGAATCTTCCTCGGCTTGACTCGTAACCTAATGCACATGTCCTCATTCATTGACTTCCCTTGCTTGTTGACCACTATCCTAATGGTTGGTCAAAGAAGGCACATTGAGAACACCTTGCTAAAATATATATATATATATATATATATATATAAACAAGTAAAATACAAGAATTCAAAAGAAATATTATGAAAATATCATTGAAAATTGTCCAAATCAATACCAATTTTGTCATCTAAGATGATCGATGTTCATATTACAGGTTTCTAACCAAAATTATCTGGATAGATTCAATTGACTAAACGTAAAATAGTTTAGGACTCAATCGGCACAGCTAAAAAGTTAATGACTAAATTAACAAAAATGCAATAGATTTTAAGATTTTTTAGATAATTTTTTTCCGGTTAACCCCTAAGCCAACGCTCTTTGAAGGTGTGTTTTTTTTATTTTATTGCAACCCGCATGTTCCTTGGTCAAATTAGCTACTTTTTCCTCTCGTCGCTTTGTGTCAGAATGAAAAGTCAAAGATGGTTCACTGTTTTAATTATATTTAAAGACCAGATTCACCGCAACTCTCCCCGAAAGCAATTGCTTGACATTTTATTAAACAAGGTCTACGGTCGTGCTAACAGGCATTCCATCACGTGCTCGTATCTAGAACAGCTAAAAAAATGTCGATGTTTGCAGCTCACGCATCGGGTCACAGGAGAAATCAAATGAAGCACGTCATTAGACGAACGCGCTTGCCAGAATAGCTATAAAAAGGAACGCAGTCGTCGCTCTGAACTAGCTAAAAAAGATCGAGGGCATAGAAGAGTCAAGGTTACATTTCAAATGGAGGACGTTGTGATCGTCGGAGCCGGAATCGCAGGGCTAGCGACGGCGGTGGCCTTGAAGAAGGTCGGTGTGCGAGCGTTGGTGCTTGAGAGATCAGAGGCCTTAAGAGCCACCGGCGCGGGCTTGACCCTCTTCCCCAATGCCTGGCACGCGCTCGACGTGCTCGGGGTTTCGGATAAGCTCACCGCCCTTTACGCTCCTCTCTCCAAGTAAGGTTCTTTTACCGTTCTCGTAGTTAATGTGTATATTTCTACTTAATTGATTGTTAATTAGATTAAACTTATCATAGTCAAATTTTCGTGCTCGTGCATTAGGGGTTACGTAACCGATGTGAAGACCAAAGCCATTCAGGAATTGCGTTATGGTGCAAGCGATGGGTACTGCAACTCTGAAATTTTTTCCATTTCGAATTTTCGATCGATGCATCGTGTGTGTATCGTAATGCTAAAATTTTCAATTTTTATACTTTTTTTTTTTTGTATATTTTAGGAGTGGACCAAGAACGGTGCACCGGAAGATCTTATTGCAGGCGTTGGCAGAGGAATTGCCTCCAGATACCATTCGTTTCTCTTCAAAGCTCACTTCGGTTGAAACCCAAGTGGAGCAAGGCTCATCAATTAGTATCCTCACGCTTGAGGATGGAGCTGTCATCAAGTCTAAGGTTTAATAACTTCTCGCAATCAAAATCTCTTTCTAATTTCCGTGGCAAGGAGTCGGACGATCTGTAGTCGATTGATTAGCATATTGTAAGATGTCTGCTGTATGTATGTAGGTTGTTATCGGATGCGACGGAGTGCATTCTAGGATAGCGCGTTGGTTAGGGCTCAGCGAACCTGTTTATTCGGGTCGGTCCGGAATCCGCGGGTTGGCCGTGTGCCCGCAAGGCCACGGGTTGAACGGTGAGGTTCATCAACTGGTGGATGTCTCAAAGAGGGGTGGTCTTGTTCCGCTCAACGACAAGGAAGCCTACTGGTTCTTGTCTTGCAAAACTCCTCCTAAAGGTATTAATTAATAACCACTTAACATTTATCTATAAAATATATATATATATATATATATATATATATATATATTTGTCATTGATTCATCTACATTTCAAGAGCAGACATCGGAGGTGACCCAAATTTACTACTAAGAGAAGTGACTGACAACTTAGCCAAAGACTTTCCTACCTCGTACCTCGACATCATCGGCCACTCCGACCTTTCCACCGTGTCTTGGGTCCCAGTAATGTTTCGTTACCCGTGGGACGTAATCCGTGGGACCCTGACGCGCGCCAACGTCACCGTGGCTGGGGACGCCATGCACCCCATGACGCCAGACTTGGGCCAAGGCGGGTGTTTGGCCCTCGAGGATGCGGTCGTGTTGGGCCGGCACATCGGACGCTCGATTTCCGAAGGGGGCGAACTCGAGATGCGCAATGTCGGGTCCGCCCTCGAGAGTTACGTTAGGGAGAGGAGGTGGAGGGCAGCGACGTTGATCACGGCGTCGTTTTTGTCGGGTTGGGTTCAGCAGGATGGGTCTAGTTGGTGGATGAAGTTCCTAAGAGACGTTGTGTTCTACAAGTTTCTATTGGGAATAGCCGTTCGTGCGAGTAAGTTCAACTGCGGCAAACTTTGCTAATGTCTCTACTTTGCCTTCTATTTGCTCGAAAATCGTCGACTAGGAAATAATATTGGAATAAAGCATCAGAATGACGATTTTCAAAGTCTCACTGCAGCCATGGTACTTGATCTAGAGACAGTTTATTCTGATAGTCAGTACATCTATGTGTATCTTGTACATGACCGGATATATATCTGGATTCGTGACATGATATATCGTAGCGGATTTTCTTTTCTTTTTTTTCACTTGGTTTGAGGCCAATACATAGGCCATGGTTGTAATGTCGAAGTTAAGCAATTCAATTGTCTCATTTTTCTCATTTTCTAACTTGGTATTAGAGTTACGCGATCTTGAGAAAATTTTGAGAGCACTAGCTGCACATCGCACCCGTTGGACTCTCTTGGATGACACCGGAACAAATAATAAGTTGTATGTACTTTCAAAAGTTGGACCGGATAAAGTCAAATCCAAAATACCCCTTGATCTCATCTTGACTGGATTCTATGGTAGTGGTCCACAGGTCAAGATTGGCTCACTACCCTAAAAGACCCCCAATTTGAGGTTTAATCTCAAATCTATCTTGAGCTTTAGTTGACTAAGAAAAAGCCACCATTCACCATAGTTCCAAATTTGCCCTCGCCTCCAAAAATCGGCACTGATTTTCTCAAAATTATCAACATCAAGGCTACTTAGATGTACATTATCGAAATCCGCACCATCACCAACACCCTTTCCTTCGTATGGAATAATAGCGGTGTCGATATTGATAATTTTGAATAACTTGGTAGTGCGATTTGTTAATGTGGTGCAGATTTGGAAATGGAGTGAAAGTTGGTAACTTTTGCCTAGATAAACAAAATAAATTTGGGATAGAATTGGGATTCAATCTAAAATTTGAGGTGCTTTAGGGAATAAGGCCAAAGAAGATTGGACAAAGCAGCGAGAATATTCAATGTTGGAGTTGGTACGATCTAATCACTCGAATCTTCACCCCCAAAGTAAAAATAGTAGCTTGAGTCTGAACAAATTAATGTATAGTAGAAGAAAAATGGTCCACTTAATAATTGTATTCAACATAATTTACTAACTTACGTGGAGACAAACCTAGTCTCCAATATATAAACTTTCTTACGAGCATGGTCGTTCACCAACTCCACAATCCACAAACTACCATAGCTAGTTCTCCTTGCTCATGAGGGAGTCCATTTTTAGTTTCTACTCAAAGACCGTGCTCTTGAGAATTATCATCCAGCTCATAATGCGGCACAATATCTTGGCTTGGGGACCAACTGACCCAACCCTAGGCTTTACATCTCTGCCTTTGAATCGTTCGTACTACAACATCCAGAAGCCGTACGATATGCCGGAGGACCGGCGGTACTCCTTCTGTGACGGCATCCACAAGTGCTGGGTTTACTCCACCGACAAGCCTCACATGCCCACGAGCCTGACCAAACACTGAGATCGCCATACTAGTACCCGGTAACAAAGGCTTGAACTGACCCTGTGTTGGTTTTGTTTAAGAGCATAGTAGATCTTTGTTGACACCTAAATTTTGACTAATCTTCTTTAATCATTTTTCATTTAAAAAAAGAGAAAATGAACAAGAAAGAGGCTAGAAGGAAGTCTCGGAATGAGTCACCCAAAGCAACATGTTGAGGAAGAAAAGACGATATTTGAAGTGCCAACTGAAGGTGAGGATACAAATGAAGAATTCGAAAGAAAGGGTGGAAATGGTTGAAAGGTTGATTGACGCAGCGCGAACACAATAAGAAACGATAATACGCAGAGCGTAAGAGAAAAATCTCCAAATTCAATATTAAATATTATGTCTTTATCCATACTTGGAAAACGCCTTTTATATGAGGCGTGAAACCTAACCCTAATAGGTCTCTAACAGCAAGCCCAAAATTACAAAATCGCCACTATTAGCAAAAAAATAATAGAAAATAAAAATAAATAAAGAAAAATTCAAAAACTCAACTAAACGACACTGAAGTTGAGTTCCAACCTTGATAATTTTCGGGTCTTCTGGTACTATGCACATCTTTCTCCTTTTAACTTCCGTCGGGATTTCTGCCTGTCTAATCGATCCAAGAACATATCGCTAACACTTTCCACATCATTCTCCTCCACTTGGGAAAGACTCGTCCTCGAGTTAGAAGTATGATCTGGATACAAAAACTCCGTGGAATCATGGAACGGTGACAAATCATCGACATTGAAAGTGTTAGAAATACCTATGCTACATGGAAGATCTATAACATAGGCATTATCATTAATCTTCTTGCTAATGGTATAAGGCCCGTACTTCTTCGGCTGCAACTTGCTATAAGTACCAATCGGGAACCGCTCTCTACGAAGAAACACCATGACTTGATCACCTACTGCAAACACCTACCGACGCCTGTGTTTATCTGCTGCAACCTTGTACTTCTGATTGGTTTCTTCCAACTTCTACTTGACTTCCTGATGCACCTCCACAATCTGCTTTGCCATGTGATCTGCTGCAACACTCTTGTCTACTTGTTTGGGTAACTTAATCAAATCCAGAGTATGTTGAGGCGCCTTTATATAAACTACTGAAAAAGATGACTTACCAATAGAACAATGAACCGTATTGTTATAAGCAAACGTTGCCTGCGATAGAGCAATATCCTACTGCTTCGGTTTATCACCACAAATTCTCCGAATTAAATTACCCAGAGTTCTATTGACCACCTCTGCCTGCCCATCAGTCTGCGGATGAGCTGTGCTACTAAAATTTAAAGATGAGTCAAACAGCCTCCATAAGGTCCGCTGAAAATGCCCCAAAATTTTGTTGTCTCTATCAGAAGTAATAGATTTTGGGACGTCGTGCAGACGAACCACTTCTTTAAAGAATAGTCTAGCCACACTTACTGCATCAGAAGTTTTCCTACAAGGAATGAAATGCGCCATCTTAGAGAATCTGTCAACCACAACAAAAACAAAATCCACACCTCTCTAGGTTCGTGGTAATCCGAGCACAAAATCCATAGACAAATCTTCCCATATATTTTCTAGGACAGGCAAAAGCATATACAAACATATAATTTTAGACTGTCCCTTAGCAATCTGGCAAACATAACGCTTCTGTACATACCTGCTGACATCTCTACGCAATTGGAGCCAGTAAAACCGCTCCCCTACTGCAGCAACAGTTTTATCACGTCTCAGATGTGCAGCTAGTCCACCGTTATGTAAATCACGAATTACTTTCTTTCGTAATGATGTCCGAGGAAGGCAAAGCTGATTTCCGCGCATCAAGTAACCATCCAAATATAGAACTCCTGCACAGGTTGACCAATAACACACGTCTCCCAAACCCGACCAAAATCATCATTACCTGCATAACAGTATTTCAACTGCTCGAACCCCAGAATGTCTTGGCTCAGCGTAATCAATAATCCAACTCTCCTACTCAGTGCATCTGCTACAACATTATGAGCACCTGACTTGTGCTGTAGTCTGAAAGGAAATTTTTGTAAGAACTGACACCAACGTTCATGCATATCCTTACTGATCCTCTTCTGGCTATTCAAATACTTTAAAGCTTCATGATCAGAATAGAGCACGAATTCCTTACCAACCAGATAGTGCTCCCACACCTTCAAAGCTCTAACAACAGCATAAAATTCCTTATCATAAGTGCTCCACTTTTGTCTCGCATCACTAAGCTTCTCACTGAAATAGCAAATTGGCCTGTGTTCCTGAGACAAAACAGCTCCTATGCCCACTCCACTAGCATCACAATCTACCTCAAACAGCTTATCAAAATCAGGTAAAGTAAGAACAGATGCTATACATAACTTCTCTTTTAGGATAGCAAAATTATGCTTGGCTTCCTCTCCCCACAAAAAATTACCTTTCTTCATACACTCCGTAATTGGGGCTACGATTATACTAAATTTTTTAATAAATCGCCTGTAAAAAGTAGCTAACCCATGGAAATTTCGAACTTTCGAAACTGTTCTAGGTGTAGCCTACTCCCTGATCACTTTCACCTTCGCCTCATCCACCTCTATTCCCTCAGCAATAATAATAAATCCCAAGAAAAATAGCTTATTAGTTAAATACTGCACTTCTTTAGATTGATGTATAGCTTATTAGCCCGTAAAGCTGTCAATACTTCCCTAAAATGCAACAAGTGGTCCTCCTCGATTTTTCTATAAATCAGGATATCATCAAAATAAACTACAACGAATTTGCCAATAAAAGATTTCAGAACCTGATTCATAAGTCTCATGAAGGTACTCGGAGCATTAGAAAGTCCGAACGGCATCACCAAGCACTCGTAAAGCCCTTCTTTTGTCTTGAAAGCTGTCTTCCACTCATCTCCGAGTCGAATATGAATCTGATAATACCCATTCTTCAAATCCAGCTTCGAGAACCATTTAGCACGTGCAACCTATCCAGCATGTCATCCAATCTTGGAATTGGAAACTTGTAGCCCATGGTTATTTTATTGATGGCTCTACTCTCGACACACATCCTCCAACTCCCATCTTTCTTAGGAGTTAATAAAGCAGGAACAGCACAAGGGCTCATACTATTTTGAATATGCCCCTTTCGCAGCAACTCCTCTACTTTCTTCTTCAGAATCTCGTTCTCCTTAGGATTCATCCAGTAGTACGGTAGATTAGGCAGACTAGCACCAGGAATTAAGTCTATATGGTGCTGAATATCACGCATGGGCGATAATCCATATGGAATCTCATCAGGCATTAGCTCACTAAACTCCTTCAACAAAGGTTTAACGGATTCGGGCTGCTCCTTCACTTGCAATTCAGCCTTTGTTTTCATATGTCTGTTTAACTACTAGCGCGTAAATATGTCGGGTATCCTTAATTTCAGCTTCAAATTTCCTTGTAAGTGTAAGGAAATTATTCCCAGCTGTCTGTTTTTCCTTACTTTTCAATGGCAGCAATGTATACTTCACTCCTCCTTTCTCTAGATTATACTGATTACTTCTCCCCGAATGCTACGCATTTACGTCATATTGCCATGGCCATCCGAACAACATGTGACAGACATCCATATCTACTACATCGCAATACAATTCATCATGATACTTACCAATGGAGAATGGAATCTTACACCGTTCAGTCACCCGAATGTTGTCCACTCCAGATTTAATCCACCCCAGCGTTTATGGATTAGGGTGTTTCTCCACAGGTACTCCCAACTTTTTTACTGTCTTCTTTTCAATGATATTTTCCATGCTACCACTATCAATAACCACAGCAAAAATTTTACCCAGAATGGTGCACCTGGTTCGGAACAACTAATGGCGCTACGAATCACCCTCTGTTTGGTGCTATCATCATCCTGCGCACTACGCAATTTACCTCCTCATCTTCCTCCTCATCAAAGTCTTCCTCTGCACCATCTAGCTCACAGCAGTATCCATCTTCCTCCTCTTCTCGCACTGCCATGTTTACTGCCTTCCTCTAAGGACACTCATTGGATCGATACCCTGGTTGATTACATCTGTAATACTTTATGGTCACCGGTTTCGCATAAGGATTCGAGTTCGTACTTTTCTGCGCTTGCGACCCCTTGTCCCTCGCTTCGTTCATAGGATGCTTTCCTACTGCTTTATCTTCAAAACGTCGCTCCATATTAGAGCGATTATAGGATCCACTCTTCCCTACCAAACTGCTTGCAAGATTATCTCTAAAATTATCATAGCTGCCTCTCCTTCCTCTTTCTTGCAACATCAGTTCTGCCTTCATCGCCATATTTTTCGCTTCAGATAAATTCCGCAAAACCTGCACCCCAATTTTATCTCGAATGAAGGCTTCAACCATCGAGATATCTGGCTACCTGCTGTCCCTCCGTCTCCGACAGTTATTTCGTTCCGCCAATCTCATAAATTCTGCCGTATACTCATGTATAGTTCGATTACCCTACTGGCATCGCTGGTACTGCTGAAACATAATCTGCTCATAATCAGATGGTAAGAACTCTTGCTTCAGCAGCCTCCTCATTCTAGGCCAAGTTCTAATTCTCTCTTTTTCATCTCAATCCCTCTTATTTTGCAATCTCTCCCACCACGCAGATGCACCCCTTCAATCTACAGGCCACTAATCCTACCCGTTTCTCACTAGAGGTCTCTATATAATCAAAGAACTTATCAACATCAGCAACCCAGTCCAGAAAATCTTCATTCCCAGATTTCCATTAAAATAAGGTATATCGACCTTTAGTTTAAAGCCGTTACCTTCACGAACATCGTAACGCTGTCTTCCATCATGTTCTTTGCGGAATCCCCATAGGGATGTCTGCCTCCATAGTCAGCATTTCTTCATCAGTAAATTCGCCTTCCTCTTCTTCCTCCGAACTCTCTGAAAACAAAGGGTTATTTTGCCTGCGAACAGGAACAGGCCTATCAACAGGATCACCGGAGCAACATCTGCCCTTGGCCTTCTGCCATGCTGCCTATTTCCGATTCACATCAACACCGAGAGTT
>JAGVVM010004440.1:0-53061 GCA_019149425.1 Psidium friedrichsthalianum
AAATACATAAAATATAAAAAGACTTTAATAATAAAAAGGTCAAAGTAGAAAAAAGGATACTCATGGTGTATTTCGAAATGGTGAATAAATGCAAACAATGATCAACTCACAAGGCATATTTAAAAAGACCATCTTCGAGTTCGATAAATCATGTCTTTTTATAATATAAGGACATTGTTTCCTTTTATTATACTTTTTTAAAAATTATTTTTTGCTATATCATTTTTGCATTAATCAACCTTTGAATTCGACCTAAAAAAAACCTTTGAATATAAATAATGAATAACCAATTCTTGTCATTGACGTTTTCGCTATTGAAATCTTTTCTTTTTTATTTGATTTGTATTTATTCTTAGGCGCCATCCCAATTTATGACCAAAAGTGCCTTTCAAATTATAATTTGAGCTCTATAAGCTCCCATTTCGATAATATACATGTCCATCGAATGTGAACATGAAAAAATAAAAACTCACTAGGGCGAGAACATCGCGCTTCATATCAACTTGAAAACTCAAACTAGCGTGCCGTAAGTTCCTTTGCCAACCCTAGCGCTCTTTGATTGATTGTTTCGACCTTGAACCATGGGCTTTATGTAAAAGGCTCACTTGATCTAATGACTTAGGGCGCGCATGACAACCATTCTGGAACAGAATTTCTGTTCCAGAATGGTTTCTGGACGAGAAATCCGTTTGATAAATTCTTTCTATTTTTCTGTTTCTGGAACAAAAAGTTGTTCCAGAAATAGATTTGGGCTAGAAATCAGAAACAAAAATTTTTTGTTTCTCAGAGAAACAGAAATTGATTTCTGTTCCTCACCGCCGCCGCCGCCGCCGGCCGCCGGCCGCCGCCGCCGCCGGTCGCCGGCCGCCGCCGCCGCCCGCCGCCGCCGGTCGCCGGCCGCCGCCGCCGGTCGCCGGCCGCCGCCGCCGGTCGCCGGCCGCCGCCGCCGGCCGCCGCCGCCGCCGTCGCCGCCGCCGGCCGCCGGTCGCCGTCGCCGCCGCCGGCCCCGGCCGCCGGTCGCCGGCCGCCGGAAAAGTAGAAATTTCAATTTTTTATCAAACGAATTTCTGTTCTAGAATTAGAAATTACTTTCGTTATCAAACGCTTTTTTTGGCTCAGAAACTCATTCTAGAACAGAAATAGAAAATCTATTTCTGTTCCAGAAATTATTTCTGGAACAGAATGGTTGTCATGCGCGCCCTTAGGTACCAAGTTCACAAAGACCTCGCGGTGCCAAGCAGGAAATGGACATGAAAATTGTCCAAAAAGCGATAAACTTATATTACAAAGGCTAATTTAGGACTAAACCTTTCAATTATGTTAAAAAATCCTAAGACGATTTGCCAATTTAGTCCTAAAATTTTTAAAAATTTGCCACTTTAATCCCAAAGTATCATTTGGATGTTTGACCGAAGAACTACATCGGCAAATTGTCAAAAGATTTAGGACTAAATGTACAAATCATTAAAAAAAAGTAAGATTAAATTGGCACAATTAAAAAATTTAGGACTAAATTGACCTCCGTACAATAAGTCTAAGACTTTTTGGACAATTATCCCTTGGACCGAGTAAATCGGTAGAAAACATTTAGATATCTGTTTATAGAAAGGCTGCTAGAAGAGGTGAAGCGTTTCATGATGTTGAAGGGACCATTTGTTTAGTTGGAAGGCAATCCACCCATGAACCCACTAAGCAATAATAAAGAGCAGGCAAACCAACATCCAAATTTGAAACTGTCCATACGGTCGACACTCCTATTCTTATGTCGCACCAATTCGATAAACTACGAGGATATCTCGAATGAAATGGTCAAAGTTTAAGAACGTCTAACCCACTAAATCAGTCTCTGTCCACCAAAGGTGAATTAGGAGAGAAGAATGGCCAGTGCCATCTCTGTGCTCATTGTGGGGAGATTCGTCAAGCATCCCCGCTACCAAGTTACTCTTGATTATCATTGAGTTCACCCTATTTCTTGACCTAAATCACTCGAGATTTTTAATCTGTAGGAGCCACAACTAATCGTCCGGATTTCTATAAGATCAACCTTGTGCTCGCGTCTCTCCATTACACATATCTTATCTGCTCCTCAGCAATTTTTCAGACCAACTTGCTCCAAAAGAATGTCACCTACTTTGCCAAGAAAAACTATTAATAATGGTGACCCAGCATCTTGGTGAAAGTGTAGTTTGTCTAACTTTTGGTTACCATCAATTGGAGCAGTTGCCACGATGTCCAGTTTAAGCAACCTGCAGGGCTAAAGAGCTTTAATTTCTATCTCTGGCAAAAGAAACCATCCAAAAGAATACCATGCAATTGAAGACTAGTCAAAGCAGTGTCCACTCGTGCCAATCTCAAAGGCTTATAAACATTTTGCGTGAGTAGAGAAAACATGGTGCCTTGTAGAAGCGCGCAAATGACATGCAACACCTGAACCCAACGGTTCCCTTAGCTGACCTCTCATGTGCAACATTCACCCGGTGATTAAGACCATCGTGATTCAACCCAAACTCTTCGACACTGACTTATATGTAATTCTGACATCTAGATTTGCTTGAATCATGATGGTCCTATTCACTCGGCAATGATGCACATCACAAGGTCGAGGATTAACATGAGGGAACCAAGACTTTAAAGACTACCAGCAAGTTCCTACTGGTTAGAGCTTTCTTAATCTCCACAGAGAACACCCGAGATCTGCAGAGGCCGCATTTTATATTACCTGCGAGAAATCACGAGTAACAATTTAATGATTGATTTTTTCAACAAACAGTCACTGATGAACCGGAAATGATGGGAATATCCAGTTTCATTGAATCAAAGAAATCAGAGGTTCGGTCTCATCGTGTTCTCTTGATTGTCCATGTTCCATTCTCTTGATTGTCCCTCTTACATCCCAAACGAATTTTAAGAGCTAGAAAGGACCTTGGTTTTAGGACACAGTCTATTCCTAAGGTACGCTTGGGAACTTCAAAAGTAGCGATAATAACCATTCTTTGTGGTGTTCAGTTTCCTCAAGTCCACAATTTCACTGTTAACTACCTGGGTTTCACTTTGACTACTCTCCCATTGATTTGGGTCGTTGACAAAGGCCACATTTGTGTTTTAATTGATTAAATGCACCCATTGTGACCCCTAAAACTTAGGAAAAGCCATAAGATAATCTAAACCACGTCTCCTGGAGATACTGGTTTTCTAACAGTAGTACAACACAACACAATAGCCATAGTACCATAGCTTGGTTGCAACACACACAAATGCACTATTTACAAAAGACTAGAAACGAAGACCTGAGTAAGTTAGTTGGCTGAGCCAAAGATGAGCATGTGCATTCTTGACAGTCGAGTTGGAAAGGAGAAAAGAGAAGGCATGCATCACGTACAAGAGTCATGAATTAAAATCATTGTAAAGAATCATTTAGTGTCTTTCAGAGGGCAAACCTCTCTTTCAACCGTTATCGTCAAGGTACTAGCTTCCATATTCCTGATAAGAGTCTTCTATTTACTGCTCACCGGATGGTGGAGATGCTCAAGGCAGTGGATGATCTTCTCTGTTCTTTCTGAACCTAGAAAATTTGAAATTAACTCTTCATTCCATGTAAGCTGTTGGAGAAACTAAATATTAACAAAATCCAAAATCTGTACCTCTGCCTCTAACTCAGCTATCCTTTGTAGTGATGCTTGTTCGATACAAGCACGGCGCTTCCGTTCTTCTTCAAGTAAACCAGTAATTTGGTACCTTAGTTCAGCCATCTCTTGAGCCATGTCCTCTGCCTCTTCCTTTGCCTTCAACTTTTCCTCCCTCAATTCTTCCTATCAACAAATGGCATATCAAGTTTCTACCTGAAAACTAAACAATCAATGAAGAGAATTTCTCTAAACCAATATTGACGATTTGATGACAATATGCTACAATTGCCTCTCAATGTTTTCTGGCGCATCTTAAGTTGTGGCTCAATGTTCTCAACACATAAATTTTATGTGAGAGGAATTCAGGAACAGTACAAAATTTATGTCCGCATTAATGCGCATACCTTAAGCTGCTTCACGAGAAGTTCATATTCACATATCTGGAGAGACATCTTCTCCATCTTTTCTTTTGTCACTGCATCTGGAGCATTTATTTCGGAGAGCAGCTGAACAAATGTTTCCCTGCAACACGTTTCAGAATTAAGCCTATTTGAGTCTTCTACTTTTGACTTTTGACTTTTTTTTTTTTTTTGTAAATACCATGCCATTCACGCTTTGACATTAATTTAACACTAAAATTATTATCTCAATTTTCGAATGTTGCAAGAAACATCATAAGTAAAATGCGGAAGTATCAAGAAGTTGCGCCAAAAACAAGTTGGTGGCATTGAACGGCACCAGTTCAACAAATGAAAGCAAGAAGCAAGAGAGAACATGTACACGATGTAACAATGCAATCAGGTTACGAACCATCTCAGCAAGATGATGACAAGAGGTTCTACAAACTCCGGTGACCATCTTAACCACACAAAATTATGATTAAATGTGGCGGCATGTCAACATCAAATGTTATAAACTAATATCTTGCTTCAATCAAATTATGATTTTCAAGGTGTTTAACGAAGGGGAATAAGTACAAATTAACATACAAAATCATGGATAACCACCTTTGAAGGCCCTACTTCCATATGAAATAACTTGTTATTGCTTACCTATGTCAAAATACCAATCAAAGTGTCCTAGAACGATGAAATGAAGGTTTCAACCATAAAATAGAGCAAAATAAGAAAATAGAGTGTAGAAGTTGTGCTCCGCCACATACCCCATGTCCCTCTGAAAGGTGAGCTTACACCCATTTTCTCCCTCGAACAAATGAAGTTTTGACCTTTCGTTGTCATCCAACAGTTCGTCAAAATACTCTTCGATCTTTTGACAGAATTCTTGCATATTTGTTTCAGATAAATCAAGCTTCTTCCTCAGTTCTTTATTTTCCTTCTCTAAACAGTCCACGGCTCCCTTTGTGTCCTTGAATTGAACCTCAAGCTCATCCATCAACCTGCTTATCCTTTCCTTTTCTTGTATCGCTTCATCCTGACCTTTCTTAGCTTCAAAAAAGTTCTCCTCCAATGCCATTAAATCAAGCTTCATACTCTCTATCTCACACTGTGACTCCAATCCTGCAGAAGAAATAGACTCCTCTAGTTTCTCAATGCATAAAGTGGATCTATTAAGTTCCAATTCCTTTGTCTCTAGTTCCTGTATCAAGAACTCCCGCACTGAATCAGACCTCCTCAGTTCTTCACTCAATATGCTAACCTTCTCTTCTAAGATTTCCATATACTCTAATTTCAACTCAAGCATGTGCACCTGCTCCTCAAGAAAGTTGACCTCAGCAGTCCTCATACCTATCTGATCCTGCAGATAGTCTGGTGATTATGTCAAATCATATAATTCATTCATCAAACCTCATGAAAGAGATAAAACAATTAATATCTAAGATTAAGACAAATTATCAAGTCATGATCACATTTCACTGGTCACATTAATCAGTCACGTTGCATGATACTGAGGGTATCAAATGAACTTTCACTGCATGTATATAATCTAACTGCAACTTGAATGGACCCGGAACAAAGAACTTGCAAGCAATGGAACCAGACTTATTCTTTGAAAGACTTGTGCAATCAACTAGCATGCAAAATAGATTATTGTGATGATTTTCACTTGCATTCAATTTAAGCTGCCTTAATGTGACAACACATCTCTATCCCAGAACACATCAACCAACAGAAGAGAGTTTCTTTATGATTTCCACATAGCATCGGTAACTGATAGAAAATCATATGCATGCAGAGGCATGACAGAATCCCTTGAGTGCTGTCTTTAGTGCCAGGCTGCTTTCATAAATAAAACCTCACGGCAAAACAACCCTACCATAGAAGGGTCTAAGAAACCATTGACATCACATCCATTAAGAAAAGCAGCAAACCTCAAGGAACTGATAATTTCTATACCACAAAACAGTTAGGACAAGGCATGTGAAGATGTTAACTTGTGCCCAACTCTAGACGGCACATGCGTGAAAAGCATCATATGGTAACTGCTTACAAACAAAGGACAAGCCTCGCGCTCAAGGATAAGCATAACAATGACAATAGAACATTCAAAGAGAAATCAACACTACCAACCAATAGCATTACTGTGCCAACATACAGAGTAATGACAATTAGAAATACCAGTAAGGATCAATACCAATCTCTTGAGAGCAGTTCATCAACTCCTTTTCCAACTGTTGGATGCACTTCTCATCTTTTGCATGAGCATCAGACAACAAATTTACATGACGTTCTAGTTTCTGCAAGAACAACAACCTTAAATTGTATAACAATCTTAACATTTGACTTAACCAAGAAGAATCATATCGTTTAACGAGTAAAATTAGTGTCATCTACTACCTTGATTAGTTCAAAGCTTTGGGATTGCGATTCTCTCAACATATCCCTTTCTTTTCCAAGCTGCATGGAGATTGACAATCACTTCAGTAGTCAACAAACTAATCAACTCCATCGATTATCTGATTACTAGAAAACTATGACTTCAACTAAAGTTCAACTCTCCCAAGCATTTAGCCAAATAAGAGCTTGTGGGAAATAATTTTTTGCTGCTTATGCATAAAAAGCACTTCAGAGTATAACCACATACAGCCTAAAAATGCATGCAGTTAATCTCAATTTACAATTTTCTGAAATAAAAGCACGTTTTCATAGAAGCTAAAAAAGAGCATTTGAAGGTCCAAAGGGACAGCAATAACCTCTCTACATCTTGTGCCAATTTCTAGGAGTTCCTCAACATCAAAAGAATTATCATTCTCCCTCACGGTTCCACGTGACATTTATGTCTGAAGTGCCAATAAGGACCTGCAAGGAAAATTTAGTGAATTGATTCAAGTCATTTTCAAACTTTGATCTCATAAAAGAACTATTTGATAGAATTTATCGGATGTTGCGGAGCAGAAAGAGAATTGCTGAATGCTGAGAATTGATAATGTTCTATGGGATGCTTTCAGTTGTCGAGTTCCACACTGGTACAATCAATAAAGAAGTTTCTTTCCCCCAAAAACCTCCCACCGAATGTTATGGGATTGCTGCTGCTGCCATGGCATTTGGGGAAGTTTAAGAAGTTTGGATGAAGCAATTGCAGGTTTAAGGTAACTAGGTGAAGCAGGTACAGCATAAGCACATTGAAGCAAGCATGCATCGGGCACAGATTCTAAATTCACCACAATATTTCCAACCTACACTTTTATGTACTTCCTTATTACACAGCAAAATTTAACAGCGCTCCAGACATATAACCTCATGTCAAGAAAGCATATATACATCGAAAGAGAAAACCTCTCCATATCTCCATATTGACTTTGGTGAATTTGAAAAAGGAGTCATGTTTCCCTCCATCCACCCTACTGACCTGTGGTTTACAGCCGTGGACATCACACACATTTATGTTTTATTAACTTTACACATGGATGACGTCCACGACATGTAACTCACCAATCAGAGAAGTGATTGAAGGAAAATATAGCATCATTATAAGCAGTCCCCTCAAGTATGTCAATTAATCTCCAACTTCCACAGAATGAGTAGAAAAAATACCATCTTATGCAGCACTACGATTAACCGACTGATGACTGTGTGGAACTGAATGCATTTTGCCCACTAAAACTAACCAAAGATGATACACTCGTCAGGACACAACCCCCATTGCAAGAACAGACAAATGCCCAGAAACCGGTAAGATCTTTCCAAAAGAAATTCCCCGAATCCCGAAAAGAAATCCGCACTCAAATCGTTGTTGACGCCTGTAACAACGCTTGTCCAATCCCTAAACTCCACATATACAATAAATATTCACCGCATGATTCATTTCCCAAGAATTCTCACACAGAGAGGGAGAGACCTTAAAAGGGTTTCCTCGGAATGGAATGTCGACCGGACCCTGTCGATCGAAGGCTTGATCGAGGAGGGATTCGACAAAAATGATGAAATTTTTGGAGAGAGAGCGCGCGCTTTCGCTCTGAAATCGAAAGGCGTTCGTCCAAACCGATCAAGACTTGCGATTTCAGACAGGCTTGCACCGTGAGACAGCTTTCGCCTTTACTATGTTTTGGTAGCCAGCTCGGCGGCCCCTGCGTTTTCTTCGAATTGGCGAGGCTTTTGAAGCTGGCGGGAACTTGGGCTCGGGTCGGGCCGAAGTAACAGGCAGACACCAGTAATTTTCATTTGGGCCCGCTGGTAATTGACGGGCCCATAGTTCGGACGCTCTGGCCCAAACTCGGCCCAAATTTGTTATCCAAGCACGCTCATCCCAAATGATGTTAGGCCAATTATTTTAGTTTAGGACTATGCTTTCTTAACCTCCAAAGATTAGTGGGTGCTCATTGAAATGACATGTGCGGATGATCAGAAGAATTATTTGTTGATTTATCATTTTTTTCCCGTTTGTTTCGTATCGTATCGTACTTCATTATTGACATTAATTATCATTGCATAATGGTCAAGCTTACGTCTCAAAGAATCACATTACTTGATGTGTGGCTTCATCAAATTGGAGTGAAAGCAATATCATTGCCCATTTTTTATACTTCGATTATTCAAATTTTCCCAAGTATCAATTCACACAACTTTTGGTACCAACTTTTTCAAGTACGAAATAGGGATGTGCAAAAGAATTGAGAACTTCCGGACCACCCAAAATAGGACCAAACCGGCCTAGAAAGGACAATTCCCGTGGTGAGTATTGGTCCGATTCCTCATTTCAGGGCGGAACCACCCATTTATCCATCCTGATCGGACCGACACACTCGTGTGTGTGCATATTAATTTCATGTCACACACCTTTTACTCGAGGTTGTCTGTTTTTCAAAAAGATAGAAACCCTAATCAGGCTTCATATGGAAATAATGCTTCGGAGGTTTAAAGTTTCCAGTCTTCCCCTCCCTGCTACTCCAGTATGTCTATGTGTTATGATGGTGTGTTGTTGCTGCTCGTGAGATGACGGACAAAATGAGATCTCAACCCAATTGAGCTTTCGGGTTCCAAAGGATTTTATTATCTCTTCGTATCCTCGACTACTTCCTTTTTTTTGTTGATTTCACGGGCGATCCTGCCGGCTTCTTTCCCATGAAAAGTTTTGTCCAGTGAGCTCAGAAATCTAAAGTGTGAGCAACTCCAAAAAATCAACTATTCCGAATATGCTTACACGTTTCGGCTTCGGTGCTTGCTCCATATAATCGAGCACGGCTCATCGAATTATCTGAAAGTAATTTTATGATCAGCCGGTATCTCTTTTGCAGATTTTTTTTTTCTCGATCTAGAGTTATATTTAAATTTGGTTGCTCTTCCATTCTGATTTAGAAATAGATCTGAAGTTTACAAGGTGTTTTTTGTATTCTTTCAACCTGTTGATATTGTTATTATTTCTTTTTAGGGATGGTACTGGGGAAACCGAATGTAGATGCGCATTGCCTTTTGGTAAAATCGTAAGTGGAGAAGGATATTTTAGCGTGTGCTCGTTATTAATGCCAGATTTAGTGATCAACCGCCAATTGAGTTTGATACTATGACAAACTTGTTTTTATGGTGGAATGAGCGAATCTTTCCATATTATATCGAGTTGATTTATATTTCAGATTTACTTGCTTTGTTTGGTTTTCATCTTTATCTTGAAGCGATGTACCTCTCTTTTAAGTGAAATGAAAATTTGCTTCTAACCAAAACATAACGAGCAGAAGTTTTCAACCAATAAAAAAAGAGCAAAAGTAGTCTTTTTTTTCCCTCTTAGCAAATAGAGAGGAGATCCGCAATTGTAATAATTGTAGACCGGTTCCATAAACCCACCTAGGAACTGGACCGGACTGGTAATCTGGTTTTCGGTTGTTTTCATGAAATTAGCGGATGGTTTCCGGTTTCCAAATGGGAACCGCTCCTTAGTGGGCGGTCCCGATTACACTGTGGGAACCGCCACCTTGAAAACGACCACCCTAATACGAAATGACACAATTTATGGTGCTAAGTTTTCTCAAGTACCAATTCACACATTTGCTTGAAGCGTGGCTTGATCGAATTGGAGCGAAAGCAACACCACTGCCCGGTGATTTTTCGACGAATTAATTAGCACGGCTCTCATTAATCAATAAACCAAGTCCAAGTGCAAGCATTCTCTAAGTTAAGCCTTTGTTGACATGGCCTGTACATATTTTAAACTCTAATAATAAGATGGAGAAGAAGTGAGATGGGCTGTCATGCTTTGATGGTAGGTGACAGAGCAACCACCTCGAGCTCACCTGACATGGTCCTAGTCCTCTTTCCCCAGTTACAATCTTGGCTTTTTGCAACCTCTTTCATGACTCAACCTCAACAATTTCAACACCTCATTCATGTCTCTTTGATGCCAAGGAAGAATACCATCGCTTTGAGCGATCGATAATTGCCTTTGCTGGTAATGAACAGTCACTTAATCTTAGTCTAACTGCGGCAAAACGATTAAAGAATTCATTTGGACATTGCAGTAGCGACGCGTCACTGCTTTACTAGCTCAATTCACAAGCTCTGCAACGTTAGTGGAGGAGAGTTCAGAGAAACTTCTTAGACGTTGACAGAAACTTAAAAGTATCAACAACTTTGAGGGCGGCCTAGTTTGAGGGCCAGTGAATCAGTATCAATATCTGAAGGGAAAACATGGAACTGTAAGGAGGAGGAAAAGAAAAAAAATCAATGAAATAATGTCCAGAGAATCTGTGACTTCTTGGATCTTCAGCTCTGAATAGAAAGGAAAGTTAAAAAAAAAAAACAACCAAAGAAGAAGTCTTGGATCTTCAACACCATACCAGACCAGTGTGAGTGAGAGCTCAGTTAGTGACAAGACCAATCAGGGCCTCAGGATTGCAGTTTCTCTCTAACCACCATGGAGTGAATTCAACATGTCCTCTCTCCTCTTCATCAAGAGGAGCAGAAAGATTAAGATCCAAGAATTCCCGAACCTTTGGGATTGGATTGCGAGGACCGGAGATGGGTTCCCCCTTTCTTGTCTCGGGTTCACGTGGCAAGTGAGATCTCTTGTGACCACCCAGTGCTTGCCCTGATGGAAAGACCTTAAAGCAAATTGGGCACTCATGCTCCTTACTCTTGATCTTCAAGTAATTTCTGAACACAACTACCTCGCTGAGATTGGAAGTGCTCTCCTGTTTACGCAACTTCAAGGGCTTTAGATCTACTGTTGGATCAGGAGAGATCACGGTTTCCATACTATTGTCATTGCTCTCGAGCTCTGACGCGAGGGAAGGCATTGCTTTCTTGTGACTAGCTCTGTGACCACCTAGAGCTTGGTAAGAGTGAAATGTCTTGTCGCAAGAACTACACTGGAATCTGCTTCTCTTGACAGGACGCTGCAAAAATTCGGAGTCCGAAATATCACAATCCCATTTTTTTCAGGAGATTCACTTTCAATTCTGGATCATATGAACTGGTCAACTTCCTCTTGCTTGAATCGGTCTTGCCTAACTGAAGTCCGGCACGATCGACCACAACTTCCTCGATCTGATTCTTCCCTGAAATGGTATTTGAAAACTCCGATGGGGATTGGACTTCTTTCTTGAGCTGCTTGCTGTCAGCCAACATATCTGTCTTGTCCCAATGCCCTGAATTCGCCAGACCACAAAAATTGGCAATTCTACTATTAACTTGGAAATCATCAAATCCTGAAGTTCCTGTCTCCAAATTATTCTCTTCCTCAAGATCTTTCATCTTCATCTTCGCTTCCTTTTTGCATCCCCACAGAGAACTACTGATTCTCACATCCCTAGAGAGCATAATCAAGCACATGGCCACTTCCTCTTGCTCTTGCTGATCAATCTCAGAAGCAGAAGAAGCAGCAGTTGCAAACGACAAGGAAGAAGAATTAGTTGCACCTGCTCTCCCCGTGTGCCTTTTTCTTCTTTCTGATCTCCTCCTCCTATGGAGAATCGTCGCTTCTTCGCTTTTGGATCGCTCGTCTCTTGGAAGCTGCTCCTGGTCATGACCGTCTCGGCCTCTCAAGCTACTGCAAACTTTTTCTTTCTCTGAGTGGCATTTCATGTGGCCGAACAAGGCCTTCCAGGATTGGAACCCTTTGCCACATTCTCTGCAGAACCTCTCATGCGCCGAATCCGGAACAGAGGTCTCCTCACTAAAGTCTGCTCCTTTCCACGTCTTCTTCGGATTTTCCCTGAGCTCATAAGCGGTATTTACCGCCAAGAGCTTGCTTGTATTGAGACTGAGATTCTCATCTGTCTCAGCTGATTCATTGTCGATCAGATGAGACCTCATGTGGCCACCCAAGGATCTGCCACATAGGAAGCTCTTGCTGCATATCTTGCACACATGCTTGAGTTGCTGATATTCTTCCATTTTTTTTCCTTCCTGTCACAACCCAAATGAAACAAAGTACAACAAGAACCAAACCAACCTCAAATCTGACTACAGAATTCTTTTCTGACGGTCTTTCTGATACAATTGCTCAAGAGCGAGAACCAAAAGAACAGAGCAACCCACCAAGAAAAGCAGAAAACCCAGACCAAGAACTCAAGAAAGGAGACAAAATCGGATCGAGAAAACGTCCTCTGAACTGCAAAAGCAGAACCCACCTCAGCAAGAAGAAGATCTGATCACCAAAGTATCTAAGACCCAGTTGATAACATGAAGGACCCAGCTTTTTTTTTTTTTTTTGCCAAGAAGCTGCTTCTTGGGTCGGTTGAAAAATCAAGAAAAGTGAAGCATTTGAGCAAACGAATGGGCCTCGGCACTTTGCTTGCTGATGATGGCGAACAAGCCAATGAAGATGTATGGAAGAGAAGAGAGTGTTGGTTTAGTGTGTGAGTGTGGTCTCTCTCTCTCTCTCTCAATCTCTCCCTCTCTCTCTCTCTCTATAACTAAAGTGAGAGCACTGACTATTTTAAGATCGGAGGAGGAGAAATCCATGCATGGAAGCAAAGATAAAGACGAGGAAAAGGGGGAGATGGGGACACGTGTACCCAACTGAGAATCCTGAGCCAGCTTGGATCCGACGGCCGAGATTGGTCCAGGTAGACATCCAAGCTGCTCCAAAAGCTATAACTGTCCCTAACTATTCTTTCCTTTGTCTTGCCACACACAACACCTCACACCAGTTAAAAAAAGGCTTCCCACTCTCTCTCTCTCCGGCCGTTATTCTTGTTATGATCATATTCTGTCTCCATTTCCTGCTTATTGTCTTAGACCAATTGCCCAACTTAGCAAAGAACTATAGGATGTTGATGAGTTCTCCCAAGAGCTTGTCGGTATAATGTTTTTAGGGTTAATACCACCAAAAACTTCAATCTGATATATCTATAACAAATTTATCCAAAACTAATTTTTTGACCACAAAAAATCCCAAACTGATACATCTGTGACGAATTCACCTCAAATTAATTTTTTGACTACAAAAAAATTTCAAACTGATATATCCGCGACAAATTTATTCATCGTTAATTTTTATTAAATTGAGTTAGTACCACGAAAGACCACAAGTTAGCACACTTGTGACAAGCGGAAGGTAAAACCCCCTCCCGAAATGGTATGCCCGTCAACTATCACGTATTATCCAACTCAGCAATTTGATGGTGAAATTTAACAAAAATTTGACAAATGGTAAATTTGTCGCAGGTGTACCTCTTTGGAATTTTTGGTGGTCAAAAAATTAATTTGAGGTAAATTTGTCATAGATGTGCCAGTTTGAGATTTTTTGTGGTATTAACTAGTGTTTTTTAGGGATGGTCGGATGTGGTCCGGGCTGCTTATATTCGCAATTGACCACATCCGACCATCCCTAAAAAACACTAGTTAATACCACAAAAAAATCTCAAACTGGCACATCTATGACAAATTTACCTCAAATTAATTTTTTGACCACCAAAAATTCCAAAGAGGTACACCTGCGACAAATTTACCATTTGTCAAATTTTTGTTAAATTTCACCATCAAATTGCTGAGTTGGATAATACGTGATAGTTGACGGGCATACCATTTCGGGAGGGGGGTTTTACCTTCCGCTTGTCACAAGTGTGCTAACTTGTGGTCTTTCGTGGTACTAACTCAATTTAATAAAAATTAACGATGAATAAATTTGTCGCGGATATATCAGTTTGAAATTTTTTGTAGTCAAAAAATTAATTGAGGTGAATTCGTCACAGATGTATCAGTTTGGGATTTTTTGTGGTCAAAAAATTAGTTTTGGATAAATTTGTTATAGATATATCAGATTGAAGTTTTTGGTGGTATTAACCCTAAAAACATTATACCGACAAGCTCTTGGGAGAACTCATCAACATCCTATAGTTCTTTGCTAAGTTGGGCAATTGGTCTAAGACAATAAGCAGGAAATGGAGACAGAATATGATCATAACAAGAATAACGGCCGGAGAGAGAGAGAGTGGGAAGCCTTTTTTTAACTGGTGTGAGGTGTTGTGTGTGGCAAGACAAAGGAAAGAATAGTTAGGGACAGTTATAGCTTTTGGAGCAGCTTGGATGTCTACCTGGACCAATCTCGGCCGTCGGATCCAAGCTGGCTCAGGATTCTCAGTTGGGTACACGTGTCCCCATCTCCCCCTTTTCCTCGTCTTTATCTTTGCTTCCATGCATGGATTTCTCCTCCTCCGATCTTAAAATAGTCAGTGCTCTCACTTTAGTTATAGAGAGAGAGAGAGAGGGAGAGATTGAGAGAGAGAGAGAGAGACCACACTCACACACTAAACCAACACTCTCTTCTCTTCCATACATCTTCATTGGCTTGTTCGCCATCATCAGCAAGCAAAGTGCCGAGGCCCATTCGTTTGCTCAAATGCTTCACTTTTCTTGATTTTTCAACCGACCCAAGAAGCAGCTTCTTGGCAAAAAAAAAAAAAAAAAGCTGGGTCCTTCATGTTATCAACTGGGTCTTAGATACTTTGGTGATCAGATCTTCTTCTTGCTGAGGTGGGTTCTGCTTTTGCAGTTCAGAGGACGTTTTCTCGATCCGATTTTGTCTCCTTTCTTGAGTTCTTGGTCTGGGTTTTCTGCTTTTCTTGGTGGGTTGCTCTGTTCTTTTGGTTCTCGCTCTTGAGCAATTGTATCAGAAAGACCGTCAGAAAAGAATTCTGTAGTCAGATTTGAGGTTGGTTTGGTTCTTGTTGTACTTTGTTTCATTTGGGTTGTGACAGGAAGGAAAAAAAATGGAAGAATATCAGCAACTCAAGCATGTGTGCAAGATATGCAGCAAGAGCTTCCTATGTGGCAGATCCTTGGGTGGCCACATGAGGTCTCATCTGATCGACAATGAATCAGCTGAGACAGATGAGAATCTCAGTCTCAATACAAGCAAGCTCTTGGCGGTAAATACCGCTTATGAGCTCAGGGAAAATCCGAAGAAGACGTGGAAAGGAGCAGACTTTAGTGAGGAGACCTCTGTTCCGGATTCGGCGCATGAGAGGTTCTGCAGAGAATGTGGCAAAGGGTTCCAATCCTGGAAGGCCTTGTTCGGCCACATGAAATGCCACTCAGAGAAAGAAAAAGTTTGCAGTAGCTTGAGAGGCCGAGACGGTCATGACCAGGAGCAGCTTCCAAGAGACGAGCGATCCAAAAGCGAAGAAGCGACGATTCTCCATAGGAGGAGGAGATCAGAAAGAAGAAAAAGGCACACGGGGAGAGCAGGTGCAACTAATTCTTCTTCCTTGTCGTTTGCAACTGCTGCTTCTTCTGCTTCTGAGATTGATCAGCAAGAGCAAGAGGAAGTGGCCATGTGCTTGATTATGCTCTCTAGGGATGTGAGAATCAGTAGTTCTCTGTGGGGATGCAAAAAGGAAGCGAAGATGAAGATGAAAGATCTTGAGGAAGAGAATAATAATTGGAGACAGGAACTTCAGGATTTGATGATTTCCAAGTTAATAGTAGAATTGCCAATTTTTGTGGTCTGGCGAATTCAGGGCATTGGGACAAGACAGATATGTTGGCTGACAGCAAGCAGCTCAAGAAAGAAGTCCAATCCCCATCGGAGTTTTCAAATACCATTTCAGGGAAGAATCAGATCGAGGAAGTTGTGGTCGATCGTGCCGGACTTCAGTTAGGCAAGACCGATTCAAGCAAGAGGAAGTTGACCAGTTCATATGATCCAGAATTGAAAGTGAATCTCCTGAAAAAAATGGGATTGTGATATTTCGGACTCCGAATTTTTGCAGCGTCCTGTCAAGAGAAGCAGATTCCAGTGTAGTTCTTGCGACAAGACATTTCACTCTTACCAAGCTCTAGGTGGTCACAGAGCTAGTCACAAGAAAGCAATGCCTTCCCTCGCGTCAGAGCTCGAGAGCAATGACAATAGTATGGAAACCGTGATCTCTCCTGATCCAACAGTAGATCTAAAGCCCTTGAAGTTGCGTAAACAGGAGAGCACTTCCAATCTCAGCGAGGTAGTTGTGTTCAGAAATTACTTGAAGATCAAGAGTAAGGAGCATGAGTGCCCAATTTGCTTTAAGGTCTTTCCATCAGGGCAAGCACTGGGTGGTCACAAGAGATCTCACTTGCCACGTGAACCCGAGACAAGAAAGGGGGAACCCATCTCCGGTCCTCGCAATCCAATCCCAAAGGTTCGGGAATTCTTGGATCTTAATCTTTCTGCTCCTCTTGATGAAGAGGAGAGAGGACATGTTGAATTCACTCCATGGTGGTTAGAGAGAAACTGCAATCCTGAGGCCCTGATTGGTCTTGTCACTAACTGAGCTCTCACTCACACTGGTCTGGTATGGTGTTGAAGATCCAAGACTTCTTCTTTGGTTGTTTTTTTTTTTAACTTTCCTTTCTATTCAGAGCTGAAGATCCAAGAAGTCACAGATTCTCTGGACATTATTTCATTGATTTTTTTTCTTTTCCTCCTCCTTACAGTTCCATGTTTTCCCTTCAGATATTGATACTGATTCACTGGCCCTCAAACTAGGCCGCCCTCAAAGTTGTTGATACTTTTAAGTTTCTGTCAACGTCTAAGAAGTTTCTCTGAACTCTCCTCCACTAACGTTGCAGAGCTTGTGAATTGAGCTAGTAAAGCAGTGACGCGTCGCTACTGCAATGTCCAAATGAATTCTTTAATCGTTTTGCCGCAGTTAGACTAAGATTAAGTGACTGTTCATTACCAGCAAAGGCAATTATCGATCGCTCAAAGCGATGGTATTCTTCCTTGGCATCAAAGAGACATGAATGAGGTGTTGAAATTGTTGAGGTTGAGTCATGAAAGAGGTTGCAAAAAGCCAAGATTGTAACTGGGGAAAGAGGACTAGGACCATGTCAGGTGAGCTCGAGGTGGTTGCTCTGTCACCTACCATCAAAGCATGACAGCCCATCTCACTTCTTCTCCATCTTATTATTAGAGTTTAAAATATGTACAGGCCATGTCAACAAAGGCTTAACTTAGAGAATGCTTGCACTTGGACTTGGTTTATTGATTAATGAGAGCCGTGCTAATTAATTCGTCGAAAAATCACCGGGCAGTGGTGTTGCTTTCGCTCCAATTCGATCAAGCCACGCTTCAAGCAAATGTGTGAATTGGTACTTGAGAAAACTTAGCACCATAAATTGTGTCATTTCGTATTAGGGTGGTTATTTTCAAGGTGGCGGGTTCCCACGGTGTAATCGGGACCGCCCACTAAGGACCGGTTCCCATTTTGGGAACTGGAAACCATCTGCTAATTTCATGAAAACACCCAAAAACCGGATTGCCAATCAGGTTCAGTTTCCGGATGGGTCTATGGAACCGGTCTACAATTACTACAATTGCAGATCTCCTCTCTATTTGCTAAGAGGAAAAAAAAACGGGGGACTGCTTGTTGTATGACAAAACTACTTTTGCTCTTTTTTTATTGGTCGAAAACTTCTGCTCGTTATGTTTTGGTTAGAAGCAAATTTTCATTTCACTTAAAAGAGAGGTACATCGCTTCAAGATAAAGATGAAAATCAAACAAAGCAAGTAAATCTAAAATATAAATCAACTCAATATAGTATGGAAAAATTCGCTCATTCCACCACAAAAACAGGTTTGTCATAGTATCAAAACTCAATTGGTGGTTGATCACTAAATCTGGCATTAATGACGAGCACACGCTAAGATATCTTTTTCCACTTACGATTTTACCAAAAGGTAATGCACATCTACATTCGATGTCCCCAGTACCATCCCTGAAAAGAAATAATAACAATATCAACAAGTTGAAAGAATACAAAAAATACCTTGTAAATTTCATATCTATTTCTAAATCTGAATGAAAGAGCAACCAAATTTAAATATAACTCTAGATCGAGAAAAAAATCTACAAAAGAGATACCGGCTAATCACAAAATTACTTTTAGATAATCCGATGAGCCGTGCTCGACTATATGGAGCAAGCATCGAAGCCAAAACGTGTAAGCATATTCGGAATAGTTGATTCTTTCGAGTTGCTCACACTTCAGACTTCTGAGCTCACTGGACAAAACTTTTCACGGGAAAGAAGTCGGTGGGATCGCCCGACAAAAAAGGAAGTTGTTGAGGACACGAATAGATAAGAAACCACAAAGTGAAAGAAAGGGATTTGGGAGGGGGGGTGTGTGAGGGAGAGCGATCTCTCTCTCTCTCTCTCAGAAGGTTGCTGCAAGAGGAACTTGGCGGCTGTTGAGATGGGGAAACACCTAGGGGAGCATTAAAAAAAAAAAAACGGGGACTGCTTGTTATATTCAAGTTAATGTTGTCAATACAAGCCCTTATATCCCCTTTATGTCGAATTAATAAAATCCTTTGGAACCCAGAAGCTCAATTGGGTTGAGATCTCATTTTGTCCGTCATCTCACAGCAGCAACAACACGCCATCATTACACATAGACATACTGGAGTAGCAGGGAGGGGAAGACTGGAAACTTTAAACCTCCGAAGCATTATTTCCATATGAAGCCTGATTAGGGTTTCTATCTTTTTGAAAAACAGACAGCCTCGAGTAAAAGGTGTGTGACATGAAATTAATATGCACACACACGTGTGTGTCGGTCCGATCAGGATAAATTGGTTCCGCCCTGAAATGAGGAATCGGACCAATACTCACCACGGGAATTGTCCTTTCTAGGCCGGTTTGGTCCGATTTTGGGTGGTCCGGAAGTTCTCAATTCTTTTGCACATCCCTATTTCGTACTTGAAAAAGTTGGTACCAAAAGTTGTGTGAATTGATACTTGGGAAAATTTGAATAATCGAAGTATAAAAAATGGGCAATGATATTGCTTTCACTCCAATTTGATGAAGCCACACATCAAGTAATGTGATTCTTTGAGACGTAAGCTTGACCATTATGCAATGATAATTAATGTCAATAATGAAGTACGATACGATACGAAACAAACGGGAAAAAAATGATAAATCAACAAATAATTTTCTGATCATCCGCACATGTCATTTCAATGAGCACCCACTAATCTTTGGAGGTTAAGAAAGCATAGTCCTAAACTAAAATAATTGGCCTAACATCATTTGGGATGAGCGTGCTTGGATAACAAATTTGGCCGAGTTTGGGCCAGAGCGTCCGAACTATGGGCCCGTCAATTACCAGCGGGCCCAAATGAAAATTACTGGTGTCTGCCTGTTACTTCGGCCCGACCCGAGCCCAAGTTCCCGCCAGCTTCAAAAGCCTCGCCAATTCGAAGAAAACGCAGGGGCCGCCGAGCTGGCTACCAAAACATAGTAAAGGCGAAAGCTGTCTCACGGTGCAAGCCTGTCTGAAATCGCAAGTCTTGATCGGTTTGGACGAACGCCTTTCGATTTCAGAGCGAAAGCGCGCGCTCTCTCTCCAAAAATTTCATCATTTTTGTCGAATCCCTCCTCGATCAAGCCTTCGATCGACAGGGTCCGGTCGACATTCCATTCCGAGGAAACCCTTTTAAGGTCTCTCCCTCTCTGTGTGAGAATTCTTGGGAAATGAATCATGCGGTGAATATTTATTGTATATGTGGAGTTTAGGGATTGGACAAGCGTTGTTACAGGCGTCAACAACGATTTGAGTGCGGATTTCTTTTCGGGATTCGGGGAATTTCTTTTGGAAAGATCTTACCGGTTTCTGGGCATTTGTCTGTTCTTGCAATGGGGGTTGTGTCCTGACGAGTGTATCATCTTTGGTTAGTTTTAGTGGGCAAAATGCATTCAGTTCCACACAGTCATCAGTCGGTTAATCGTAGTGCTGCATAAGATGGTATTTTTTCTACTCATTCTGTGGAAGTTGGAGATTAATTGACATACTTGAGGGGACTGCTTATAATGATGCTATATTTTCCTTCAATCACTTCTCTGATTGGTGAGTTACATGTCGTGGACGTCATCCATGTGTAAAGTTAATAAAACATAAATGTGTGTGATGTCCACGGCTGTAAACCACAGGTCAGTAGGGTGGATGGAGGGAAACATGACTCCTTTTTCAAATTCACCAAAGTCAATATGGAGATATGGAGAGGTTTTCTCTTTCGATGTATATATGCTTTCTTGACATGAGGTTATATGTCTGGAGCGCTGTTAAATTTTGCTGTGTAATAAGGAAGTACATAAAAGTGTAGGTTGGAAATATTGTGGTGAATTTAGAATCTGTGCCCGATGCATGCTTGCTTCAATGTGCTTATGCTGTACCTGCTTCACCTAGTTACCTTAAACCTGCAATTGCTTCATCCAAACTTCTTAAACTTCCCCAAATGCCATGGCAGCAGCAGCAATCCCATAACATTCGGTGGGAGTTTTTGGGGGAAAGAAACTTCTTTATTGATTGTACCAGTGTGGAACTCGACAACTGAAAGCATCCCATAGAACATTATCAATTCTCAGCATTCAGCAATTCTCTTTCTGCTCCGCAACATCCGATAAATTCTATCAAATAGTTCTTTTATGAGATCAAAGTTTGAAAATGACTTGAATCAATTCACTAAATTTTCCTTGCAGGTCCTTATTGGCACTTCAGACATAAATGTCACGTGGAACCGTGAGGGAGAATGATAATTCTTTTGATGTTGAGGAACTCCTAGAAATTGGCACAAGATGTAGAGAGGTTATTGCTGTCCCTTTGGACCTTCAAATGCTCTTTTTTAGCTTCTATGAAAACGTGCTTTTATTTCAGAAAATTGTAAATTGAGATTAACTGCATGCATTTTTAGGCTGTATGTGGTTATACTCTGAAGTGCTTTTTATGCATAAGCAGCAAAAAATTATTTCCCACAAGCTCTTATTTGGCTAAATGCTTGGGAGAGTTGAACTTTAGTTGAAATCATAGTTTTCTAGTAATCAGATAATCGATGGAGTTGATTAGTTTGTTGACTACTGAAGTGATTGTCAATCTCCATGCAGCTTGGAAAAGAAAGGGATATGTTGAGAGAATCGCAATCCCAAAGCTTTGAACTAATCAAGGTAGTAGATGACACTAATTTTACTCGTTAAACGATATGATTCTTCTTGGTTAAGTCAAATGTTAAGATTGTTATACAATTTAAGGTTGTTGTTCTTGCAGAAACTAGAACGTCATGTAAATTTGTTGTCTGATGCTCATGCAAAAGATGAGAAGTGCATCCAACAGTTGGAAAAGGAGTTGATGAACTGCTCTCAAGAGATTGGTATTGATCCTTACTGGTATTTCTAATTGTCATTACTCTGTATGTTGGCACAGTAATGCTATTGGTTGGTAGTGTTGATTTCTCTTTGAATGTTCTATTGTCATTGTTATGCTTATCCTTGAGCGCGAGGCTTGTCCTTTGTTTGTAAGCAGTTACCATATGATGCTTTTCACGCATGTGCCGTCTAGAGTTGGGCACAAGTTAACATCTTCACATGCCTTGTCCTAACTGTTTTGTGGTATAGAAATTATCAGTTCCTTGAGGTTTGCTGCTTTTCTTAATGGATGTGATGTCAATGGTTTCTTAGACCCTTCTATGGTAGGGTTGTTTTGCCGTGAGGTTTTATTTATGAAAGCAGCCTGGCACTAAAGGACAGCACTCAGGGATTCTGTCATGCCTCTGCATGCATATATATGCATGCAGAGCATGACAGAATCCCTTGAGTGCTGTCTTTAGTGCCAGGCTGCTTTCATAATAAAACCTCACGGCAAAACAACCCTACCATAGAAGGGTCTAAGAAACCATTGACATCACATCCATTAAGAAAAGCAGCAAACCTCAAGGAACTGATAATTTCTATACCAAAACAGTTAGGACAAGGCATGTGAAGATGTTAACTTGTGCCCAACTCTAGACGGCACATGCGTGAAAAGCATCATATGGTAACTGCTTACAAACAAAGGACAAGCCTCGCGCTCAAGGATAAGCATAACAATGACAATAGAACATTCAAAGAGAATCAACACTACCAACCAATAGCATTACTGTGCCAACATACAGAGTAATGACAATTAGAAATACCAGTAAGGATCAATACCAATCTCTTGAGAGCAGTTCATCAACTCCTTTTCCAACTGTTGGATGCACTTCTCATCTTTTGCATGAGCATCAGACACAAATTTACATGACGTTCTAGTTTCTGCAAGAACAACAACCTTAAATTGTATACAATCTTAACATTTGACTTAACCAAGAAGAATCATATCGTTTAACAAGTAAAATTAGTGTCATCTACTACCTTGATTAGTTCAAAGCTTTGGGATTGCGATTCTCTCAACATATCCCTTTCTTTTCCAAGCTGCATGGAGATTGACAATCACTTCAGTAGTCAACAAACTAATCAACTCCATCGATTATCTGATTACTAGAAAACTATGATTTCAACTAAAGTTCAACTCTCCCAAGCATTTAGCCAAATAAGAGCTTGTGGGAAATAATTTTTTGCTGCTTATGCATAAAAAGCACTTCAGAGTATAACCACATACAGCCTAAAAATGCATGCAGTTAATCTCAATTTACAAATTTTCTGAAATAAAAGCACGTTTTCATAGAAGCTAAAAAGAGCATTTGAAGGTCCAAAGGGACAGCAATAACCTCTCTACATCTTGTGCCAATTTCTAGGAGTTCCTCAACATCAAAAGAATTATCATTCTCCCTCACGGTTCCACGTGACATTTATGTCTGAAGTGCCATAAGGACCTGCAAGGAAATTTAGTGAATTGATTCAAGTCATTTTCAAACTTTGATCTCATAAAAACTATTTGATAGAATTTATCGGATGTTGCGGAGCAGAAAGAGAATTGCTGAATGCTGAGAATTGATAATGTTCTATGGGATGCTTTCAGTTGTCGAGTTCCACACTGGTACAATCAATAAAGAAGTTTCTTTCCCCCAAAAACCTCCCACCGAATGTTATGGGATTGCTGCTGCTGCCATGGCATTTGGGGAAGTTTAAGAAGTTTGGATGAAGCAATTGCAGGTTTAAGGAAACTAGGTGAAGCAGGTACAGCATAAGCACATTGAAGCAAGCATGCATCGGGCACAGATTCTAAATTCACCACAATATTTCCAACCTACACTTTTATGTACTTCCTTATTACACAGCAAAATTTAACAGCGCTCCAGACATATAACCTCATGTCAAGAAAGCATATATACATCGAAAGAGAAAACCTCTCCATATCTCCATATTGACTTTGGTGAATTTGAAAAAGGAGTCATGTTTCCCTCCATCCACCCTACTGACCTGTGGTTTACAGCCGTGGACATCACACACATTTATGTTTATTAACTTTACACATGGATGACGTCCACGACATGTAACTCACCAATCAGAGAAGTGATTGAAGGAAAATATAGCATCATTATAAGCAGTCCCCTCAAGTATGTCAATTAATCTCCAACTTCCACAGAATGAGTAGAAAAAATACCATCTTATGCAGCACTACGATTAACCGACTGATGACTGTGTGGAACTGAATGCATTTTGCCCACTAAAACTAACCAAAGATGATACACTCGTCAGGACACAACCCCCATTGCAAGAACAGACAAATGCCCAGAAACCGGTAAGATCTTTCCAAAAGAAATTCCCCGAATCCCGAAAGAAATCCGCACTCAAATCGTTGTTGACGCCTGTAACAACGCTTGTCCAATCCCTAAACTCCACATATACAATAAATATTCACCGCATGATTCATTTCCCAAGAATTCTCACACAGAGAGGGAGAGACCTTAAAAGGGTTTCCTCGGATGGAATGTCGACCGGACCCTGTCGATCGAAGGCTTGATCGAGGAGGGATTCGACAAAAATGATGAAATTTTTGGAGAGAGAGCGCGCGCTTTCGCTCTGAAATCGAAAGGCGTTCGTCCAAACCGATCAAGACTTGCGATTTCAGACAGGCTTGCACCGTGAGACAGCTTTCGCCTTTACTATGTTTTGGTAGCCAGCTCGGCGGCCCCTGCGTTTTCTTCGAATTGGCGAGGCTTTTGAAGCTGGCGGGAACTTGGGCTCGGGTCGGGCCGAAGTAACAGGCAGACACCAGTAATTTTCATTTGGGCCCGCTGGTAATTGACGGGCCCATAGTTCGGACGCTCTGGCCCAAACTCGGCCCAAATTTGTTATCCAAGCACGCTCATCCCAAATGATGTTAGGCCAATTATTTTAGTTTAGGACTATGCTTTCTTAACCTCCAAAGATTAGTGGGTGCTCATTGAAATGACATGTGCGGATGATCAGAAGAATTATTTGTTGATTTATCATTTTTTTTCCCGTTTGTTTCGTATCGTATCGTACTTCATTATTGACATTAATTATCATTGCATAATGGTCAAGCTTACGTCTCAAAGAATCACATTACTTGATGTGTGGCTTCATCAAATTGGAGTGAAAGCAATATCATTGCCCATTTTTTATACTTCGATTATTCAAATTTTCCAAGTATCAATTCACACAACTTTTGGTACCAACTTTTTCAAGTACGAAATAGGATGTGCAAAAGAATTGAGAACTTCCGGACCACCCAAAATCGGACCACCGGCCTAGAAAGGACAATTCCCGTGGTGAGTATTGTCCGTTTCTCATTTCAGGGTGGAACAATCCTGACCGGAACGACACACACGTGTGTGTACATATTAATTTCATGTCACACACCTTTTACTCGAGGCTGTCTGTTTTTCAAAAAGATAGAAACCCTAATCAGGCTTCATATGGAAATAATGCTTCGGAGGTTTAAAGTTTCCAGTCTTCCCCTCCCTGCTACTCCAGTATGTCTATGTGTAATGATGGCGTGTTGTTGCTGCTTGTGAGATGACGGACAAAATGAGATCTCAACCAATTGAGCTTCTGGGTCCAAAGGATTTTATTAATTCGACATAAAGGGGATATAAGGGCTTGTTTGACAACATTAACTTGAATATAACAAGCAGTCCCCGTTTTTTTTTTTTAATGCTCCCTAGGTGTTTCCCCATCTCAACAGCCGCCAAGTTCCTCTTGCAGCAACCTTCTGAGAGAGAGAGAGAAGATCGCTCTCCTCACCACCCCCCCCCAAATCCCTTCTTTCACTTTGTGGTTTCTTATCTATTCGTGTCCTCAACAACTTCCTTTTTTGTCGGGCGATCCCCGACTTCTTTCCCGTGAAAAGTTTTGTCCAGTGAGCTCAGAAGTCTGAAGTGTGAGCAACTCGAAAGAATCAACTATTCCGAATATGCTTACACGTTTCGGCTTCGATGCTTGCTCCATATAGTCGAGCACGGCTCATCGAATTATCTAAAAGTAATTTTGTGATTAGCCGGTATCTCTTTTGTAGATTTTTTTTTTCGATCTAGAGTTATATTTAAATTTGGTTGCTCTTCCATTCTGATTTAGAAATAGATCTGAAATTTACAAGGTATTTTTTGTATTCTTTCAACTTGTTGATATTGTTATTATTTCTTTTCAGGGATGGTACTGGGGACACCGAATGTAGATGTGCATTGCCTTTTGGTAAAATCGTAAGTGGAAAAGATATCTTAGCGTGTGCTCGTTATTAATGCCAGATTTAGTGATCAACCACCAATTGAGTTTTGATACTATGACAAACCTGTTTTTGTGGTGGAATGAGCGAATTTTTCCATACTATATTGAGTTGATTTATATTTTAGATTTACTTGCTTTGTTTGATTTTCATCTTTATCTTGAAGCGATGTACCTCTCTTTTAAGTGAAATGAAAATTTGCTTCTAACCAAAACATAACGAGCAGAAGTTTTCAACCAATAAAAAAAGAGCAAAAGTAGTTTTGTCATACAACAAGCAGTCCCCCGTTTTTTTTCCTCTTAGCAAATAGAGAGGAGATCCGCAATTGTAGTAATTGTAGACCGGTTCCATAGACCCATCCTAAACTGGACCGATTGGCAATCTGGTTTTTGGGTGTTTTCATGAAATTAGCAGATGGTTTCCAGTTCCCAAAATGGGAACCGGTCCTTAGTGGGCGGTCCCGATTACACCGTGGGAACCCGCCACCTTGAAAATACCACCCTAATACGAAATGACACAATTTATGGTGCTAAGTTTTCTCAAGTACCAATTCACACATTTGCTTGAAGCGTGGCTTGATCGAATTGGAGCGAAAGCAACACCACTGCCCGGTGATTTTTCGACGAATTAATTAGCACGGCTCTCATTAATCAATAAACCAAGTCCAAGTGCAAGCATTCTCTAAGTTAAGCCTTTGTTGACATGGCCTGTACATATTTTAAACTCTAATAATAAGATGGAGAAGAAGTGAGATGGGCTGTCATGCTTTGATGGTAGGTGACAGAGCAACCACCTCGAGCTCACCTGACATGGTCCTAGTCCTCTTTCCCCAGTTACAATCTTGGCTTTTTGCAACCTCTTTCATGACTCAACCTCAACAATTTCAACACCTCATTCATGTCTCTTTGATGCCAAGGAAGAATACCATCGCTTTGAGCGATCGATAATTGCCTTTGCTGGTAATGAACAGTCACTTAATCTTAGTCTAACTGCGGCAAAACGATTAAAGAATTCATTTGGACATTGCAGTAGCGACGCGTCACTGCTTTACTAGCTCAATTCACAAGCTCTGCAACGTTAGTGGAGGAGAGTTCAGAGAAACTTCTTAGACGTTGACAGAAACTTAAAAGTATCAACAACTTTGAGGGCGGCCTAGTTTGAGGGCCAGTGAATCAGTATCAATATCTGAAGGGAAAACATGGAACTGTAAGGAGGAGGAAAAGAAAAAAAATCAATGAAATAATGTCCAGAGAATCTGTGACTTCTTGGATCTTCAGCTCTGAATAGAAAGGAAAGTTAAAAAAAAAAACAACCAAAGAAGAAGTCTTGGATCTTCAACACCATACCAGACCAGTGTGAGTGAGAGCTCAGTTAGTGACAAGACCAATCAGGGCCTCAGGATTGCAGTTTCTCTCTAACCACCATGGAGTGAATTCAACATGTCCTCTCTCCTCTTCATCAAGAGGAGCAGAAAGATTAAGATCCAAGAATTCCCGAACCTTTGGGATTGGATTGCGAGGACCGGAGATGGGTTCCCCCTTTCTTGTCTCGGGTTCACGTGGCAAGTGAGATCTCTTGTGACCACCCAGTGCTTGCCCTGATGGAAAGACCTTAAAGCAAATTGGGCACTCATGCTCCTTACTCTTGATCTTCAAGTAATTTCTGAACACAACTACCTCGCTGAGATTGGAAGTGCTCTCCTGTTTACGCAACTTCAAGGGCTTTAGATCTACTGTTGGATCAGGAGAGATCACGGTTTCCATACTATTGTCATTGCTCTCGAGCTCTGACGCGAGGGAAGGCATTGCTTTCTTGTGACTAGCTCTGTGACCACCTAGAGCTTGGTAAGAGTGAAATGTCTTGTCGCAAGAACTACACTGGAATCTGCTTCTCTTGACAGGACGCTGCAAAAATTCGGAGTCCGAAATATCACAATCCCATTTTTTTCAGGAGATTCACTTTCAATTCTGGATCATATGAACTGGTCAACTTCCTCTTGCTTGAATCGGTCTTGCCTAACTGAAGTCCGGCACGATCGACCACAACTTCCTCGATCTGATTCTTCCCTGAAATGGTATTTGAAAACTCCGATGGGGATTGGACTTCTTTCTTGAGCTGCTTGCTGTCAGCCAACATATCTGTCTTGTCCCAATGCCCTGAATTCGCCAGACCACAAAAATTGGCAATTCTACTATTAACTTGGAAATCATCAAATCCTGAAGTTCCTGTCTCCAAATTATTCTCTTCCTCAAGATCTTTCATCTTCATCTTCGCTTCCTTTTTGCATCCCCACAGAGAACTACTGATTCTCACATCCCTAGAGAGCATAATCAAGCACATGGCCACTTCCTCTTGCTCTTGCTGATCAATCTCAGAAGCAGAAGAAGCAGCAGTTGCAAACGACAAGGAAGAAGAATTAGTTGCACCTGCTCTCCCCGTGTGCCTTTTTCTTCTTTCTGATCTCCTCCTCCTATGGAGAATCGTCGCTTCTTCGCTTTTGGATCGCTCGTCTCTTGGAAGCTGCTCCTGGTCATGACCGTCTCGGCCTCTCAAGCTACTGCAAACTTTTTCTTTCTCTGAGTGGCATTTCATGTGGCCGAACAAGGCCTTCCAGGATTGGAACCCTTTGCCACATTCTCTGCAGAACCTCTCATGCGCCGAATCCGGAACAGAGGTCTCCTCACTAAAGTCTGCTCCTTTCCACGTCTTCTTCGGATTTTCCCTGAGCTCATAAGCGGTATTTACCGCCAAGAGCTTGCTTGTATTGAGACTGAGATTCTCATCTGTCTCAGCTGATTCATTGTCGATCAGATGAGACCTCATGTGGCCACCCAGGATCTGCCACATAGGAAGCTCTTGCTGCATATCTTGCACACATGCTTGAGTTGCTGATATTCTTCCATTTTTTTTCCTTCCTGTCACAACCCAAATGAAACAAAGTACAACAAGAACCAAACCAACCTCAAATCTGACTACAGAATTCTTTTCTGACGGTCTTTCTGATACAATTGCTCAAGAGCGAGAACCAAAAGAACAGAGCAACCCACCAAGAAAAGCAGAAAACCCAGACCAAGAACTCAAGAAAGGAGACAAAATCGGATCGAGAAAACGTCCTCTGAACTGCAAAAGCAGAACCCACCTCAGCAAGAAGAAGATCTGATCACCAAAGTATCTAAGACCCAGTTGATAACATGAAGGACCCAGCTTTTTTTTTTTTTTTTTGCCAAGAAGCTGCTTCTTGGGTCGGTTGAAAAATCAAGAAAAGTGAAGCATTTGAGCAAACGAATGGGCCTCGGCACTTTGCTTGCTGATGATGGCGAACAAGCCAATGAAGATGTATGGAAGAGAAGAGAGTGTTGGTTTAGTGTGTGAGTGTGGTCTCTCTCTCTCTCTCTCAATCTCTCCCTCTCTCTCTCTCTCTATAACTAAAGTGAGAGCACTGACTATTTTAAGATCGGAGGAGGAGAAATCCATGCATGGAAGCAAAGATAAAGACGAGGAAAAGGGGGAGATGGGGACACGTGTACCCAACTGAGAATCCTGAGCCAGCTTGGATCCGACGGCCGAGATTGGTCCAGGTAGACATCCAAGCTGCTCCAAAAGCTATAACTGTCCCTAACTATTCTTTCCTTTGTCTTGCCACACACAACACCTCACACCAGTTAAAAAAAGGCTTCCCACTCTCTCTCTCTCCGGCCGTTATTCTTGTTATGATCATATTCTGTCTCCATTTCCTGCTTATTGTCTTAGACCAATTGCCCAACTTAGCAAAGAACTATAGGATGTTGATGAGTTCTCCCAAGAGCTTGTCGGTATAATGTTTTTAGGGTTAATACCACCAAAAACTTCAATCTGATATATCTATAACAAATTTATCCAAAACTAATTTTTTGACCACAAAAAATCCCAAACTGATACATCTGTGACGAATTCACCTCAAATTAATTTTTTGACTACAAAAAATTTCAAACTGATATATCCGCGACAAATTTATTCATCGTTAATTTTTATTAAATTGAGTTAGTACCACGAAAGACCACAAGTTAGCACACTTGTGACAAGCGGAAGGTAAAACCCCCCTCCCGAAATGGTATGCCCGTCAACTATCACGTATTATCCAACTCAGCAATTTGATGGTGAAATTTAACAAAAATTTGACAAATGGTAAATTTGTCGCAGGTGTACCTCTTTGGAATTTTTGGTGGTCAAAAAATTAATTTGAGGTAAATTTGTCATAGATGTGCCAGTTTGAGATTTTTTGTGGTATTAACTAGTGTTTTTTAGGGATGGTCGGATGTGGTCCGGGCGACTCTGCTTATATTCAGCAATTGAATAACAGAAAATATTAAAGTACGTTATCTGTACTTTTAACGTGAACAGAAGCAAATTTTTTAAGGGAAATATTTGGAAGGAATTATACTTCTAAGCGGGATCGGCCACTGAATTGTTGATTGTGAGCTCTGAGAAAGTTGTATGCTTTTACTTCAGATGTAAATTGTGAGTGGAATTTGATTTTTGGAGTGCAGGAAAAGACTAGGCTACACAACAATGGGTACAGTACAAGCTTATATAGACAAAAGCATTGTTGAAGAGAGTTTGAACAAGTAATAAACAAAGTACTCATTCACTTGCTAAGCATCTTCTTCACCAAATCTTATGCTGCTCCATATATAGTAAAGATCCAAGCAGCGAGAAGCCAAGCTTTTTGGATGCTGTAGTGGCGTTTTTCTTCGTCGCTTTCTTTTAATCAACGAGACTATCTAGAAAACTCACAATCGACGGCCGTGCCGGCTAGGCTGAGCCTTCTTTCGTTGGATAAACCTCGGCACAATTGTCTCGTAAGAAGATGATAAGCACATACTTCTGGCGCAATGGATCCAGCTTTCTTGTTGCCCTTTTTGGCTGGCTGGCGCTTAGTACACTGTTTAGCTGCCGTCAACTAGGGTAGCATCTCCTTAACTATCTCCTTTTGTTTGTTTATGTGAGCTAAGGAAAAGAATCATGCAGTTCAAGAACCAAGCTAAATATCATATGTGGGTTTCTGCAGAAAATGCTTGAAAGCTATGGTAATTCGCAAGAAACTTGCTAAAGATCTGGTGGGTGAGGTTCAGAGGAGCTGCCCAGAGGAGTTGCCCAACTACTACCCCTTTTCCCACCTTACATGATAATGAATTCGAGATTTAAGCTCATCATCCTTGATACCTCCACCAATACTAGCGAAGTAGGTAAGGATTTCAATGTGCAATTCCTAGCCTTGCAATATGGGCTGGATCTTGTCACATGCTGTCATAGATACCGGCATTGGCCATTTTCCCTTTCTTTAGTGTGATATAGTACCTACATGCGATTCTATATTCCGAAACCAGGCAGATAGACAATCATATTTTATAAGCACTATGGAAGAACACTGATAGATTGTTGCACATATGTGCAACTACACATTGGTATGGTGTCCTGATACGTACCACTACTCATTGCTTGAAGAAACTTCACTTGGGGTTCAAGAGTTGGTGCTCCAAAAAAGTGATCTTTAAGTACCAGACATTTCCCAGAACTTCTTGGACCACACCCTTGTGTTCAGTCATAACTTGTGAAGTGAAACTGAGGCTGGGATACAAGATGCCTTGACTTTTGGCTTCATTTTCTTTCTTAATTTCTCAGTGACAATGAAGCCAACATGCTGCGAGCGACAAATAAACAAATGCAGAATGATGGGCACTTTTGCATCAACCGCAAGCATGTTAAAGGTGTAATTATAATTACAGCCTACAGGTTTTGACAATTGGGATATTCTTACTCAACTTCTTTCAGCAGCAAGTTAAAGGGTCAATGACCAGTTTTAACTTTATCATAATGAAAGGATATCGCAGTAGACCCCTCAGTTATATCATCATTGAAAATGAGCTAAGCTAACTGCAATATGTCTTCACTTTAATTATGCAACTCTGATGCTCTGTCAACTTCTAGTTTTTTCATTCAAGTATCTCCCAACGTATACAATGTCTACTTGGTACGAATTTTAAAGATACAATTTGGATGAGGTTTTTGATTGTTTCACTTCTCAGTTGGCATGAAAAAACAAAATTTAGCAGATGGGTATTGATTGCTGTAACTCACATACATGTCCAACTTGCTTTATGAACTTGGGAGGAACAGAGAAGTAGAGTAGAGGTGGGCATGTGGATAATAATGATGCTGCATGTGTCAGCAATAGTTCTTACTAGCAACTCTTGGACTGTACTCAAGAGAGATTCGATAGGATTCGAAAAAGGAAGACTAAATTAAACTCAGAGAGAGAGAGAGAGAGAGAGAGAGAGAGAGTACTTGCGGCTATTGTCAATCTTTTCTTTATTCTTTCCTTTTGGTTCTCTAAGCAGCAGATACTTTGCATGGTAGCTTTTCAAGCCACCAGACAAAAAACACAAAAAGCAACACAGGAATTCCATGTACCTCTTACCAGTGAGCTGAGGCACGGCAGCATAAGAATCCGGTTTTGTCTTTCTACTGTGTTGTCTTCTTTTGCATTTCTTTTACCATTGTTGTGGATTGAACTCCGAACCCCTACAGCTAGTAGCCAAACTCCCACCCGGCTAAACCACCAGGCACGAGATGAGGCAGAAAATGCAAGACCTATCCAGCGTGTGATCATCCAGATCCGAGGACCAACAAATACTTTCAGCACTAACGACATCGATAGATAAACCAAAGTATCACTAACTTTCCTGCTTTATGGATTTCGTAGAATTTGGCTGATGTTCACAAGTAGAAGGTATTTTCCTTGCTCCTTTCAATCTGAAGAGCAAGGCTAGTTTAAGTTGTGACCAAAAACAAATCCTAATCACACTAGCAACATGCCCACGAGACAAGTGAACTTACCAAAGGTGACTAGTTGACAAAGCACATCACAATCTATTACCTGTTCTCATCTCTCAAAGGTTTCAGCTTCTTGATCATTTCGAGGTCAGGAAGTTGACAATGGGGAGGAAACTATCCCGAAAGGCAATAATAATGTGCCCCTAAAAGGCCAGGGCATCCAATTACAGAATACACACACACACACTCCAACATTCAAACGGGAACTTGAAATTTAGTTATACAAAGATCGTGTCTGAAAAGCTGCCCGAGTAGATGCGATGTCTTTCGCACTTCAGATGACCAATACAATTTATGAGGAGAAAAGGGAAACTTTTACAGCATTTTTCTACCGAGAAGCAACAGAAAGTTCCATTGTAGAACACATCGGGACACTTGCACCTTCACTCTTTCTTTACTAATTCCCTCCCCAAGGAGAACTCAGAACAAACAATCTTATTCCCTCGAAAAGGTGTACAAGGGGGATCTGAAAACTAACAAGAGTACGAACTGTTGAGGCTGCCTCAACACTGGAAAATAATAACATTCTAAAACGATAATGAATTTATACAAGAAGGGCAAGACTTCCATCTTCCACTCGAACCACATTTACAAAGGGAAAATAGAAGCCATCTCTTTTATCAGACTCTTTTTTAAATAGAGCATCTCACTTTCCATTTGGAAGTCTTCCAGGCAAATTTTGCCCGACTTGACAGGTCTCTATTTTCACACTACATCTTTGGAGGAATGACCATTACCACTAGCCAAGATCCTTCCTATCCAGCTTGCAGTTTGAAGATCCGTGTCCAAAAACCTCTTCAATCATGCTGAACGTGGGCAAGAAGTCAACTTCCCTTTTTGGACAAGCCATACACCCGGCACTCCACATTTTGCCATTACAAAGATCTGACTCATTATCGTGGCTTCTGTCGCCATTCAACCTGTCAAAGCAAACATTCTGGCAACCTTCGTAGTCCTTCCCATGGGTCCCCTGCAAGACAGCTACTGTATCAGAAGACGTACACGAATCATCCTGTGCACCTTGATCTACCCTGTCATCCCAAGATTTCTCCTCCAACTGAAATGTGTCATTTTCCTCATAATTATTCTTTCCAGGCCATCCCTCTGATACATCAGCCATCACCTTGTGACTTTTGAAACTCGCATTTCCGTCATCGTCACAAGGTTCGTCTGCAACATCATCATCATCATATTCACTGACATGATATCTGTGAATGCTTTCAGAAGGATCAACCCCAGGTACAGGGGATTCAACAACAGAATCATCCTCCTCTTCATTCGCCTGCCATTCATCATTATCACTGTCTATATTCATTGGATCACACCTGTTTTGCTCCGCCCTCTTCCGCAGCATGAATACATTAAAGTAATAGCTCACTATTTCCCCTTTCATACGTGAAGGGAATGCAGCAGAAAGATTATTCCAGAAATTCTTGCCAATTGAAGCTGGATTAGAAAAAACGATCTCATGAAATATCTTCTCTTCTTCATCAGTCCATTTCTCAGCAACATGCTCTCCAATGTCAAAGAAACCCATCTCTGCAAAAGTCTCAGGCCCAATGACTTTCTTAAGTTTATCTCTTGCTTCCACAACATGCTTTCGGACACATCTAAAGGAACCCCTATCCCCACAACAGCAGCTGGTTCTACCATTCCCAATTTTGTCATCACTGTTACCAAATTGTTCACAACTGGGCATCGGCATGACACAGATCCCACCTAGATGGCCTTCGTCTTCGTCTCTGGTCACTTGCTTAAGTTGTTGTCCATCAGAATTAGGATTTGCTTCAATTAATGCTGAATTTGGAACATTTTCAAAAGCCAGCTCCCTCAGTGCTGGAATATCAGCTTGATGATCCGGTCCAATGGGAACTGGTTTTTGTGGGGGGTTTGCTAAAAGTAAAGAATACATGTCCTCAAATCGCGGCAAAGTTCTCACTGGACGCTGAGGATAAAAATATTCTGGAAAAAAAGATCCTTGGAAGGGCACGTCTGACCAGGTATCTTCTTCACTGGTACTACTGGTGCCCCACGAAGAGATGGAATAGCATCTAGGAAAAGTGCAATCCGCTTCCTCCTCATTGCTTAAAGATGGTTTTGTCCTTTTCTCCCCACCAAGCTCCTGCTCAACTTTTCTTACTACAGTGAACCCTGCCTCACCTTCACCAATCAATCATAGATTGAAAACAGGGTGAGGATAAAGGAAATGGAAATTGTTAATTCACTTTCTAATTGGTTTCGGTCATTCCACAACAAAAGTGAATCGAGGAAAATGAGTAACAAGGCTGCATGGGGTTTCAAAAGCTCAATGTATAATGCTTTTGTAGTTCCAAATGGTTCATTCACATTGAAATACGTCATAACTATGCTTCTAAGACCTCATAGAAATGCACCATAAGTCGCCTGCTCATTTGTGATTGACTTCTCTCAGAATAGCTATATCTACATATACTTGACCAAATGCTAACATAAAGGGGTAAAAGAGAATATCCTCTCTAACCTGATCCATCAGGTACTTTAGCAGTGTCTCCAAAGGAACCAAACTCAGAAAACAAAGCTAGCTGATCACAGTGTTCTTGTCTTGGAAGCTTTGAAGCTACTTCATGCTGTCCCTCACCATCAAAAGGCCGTTTATGTACCATGTTTTAACTGCAGTCAAAATTTTTAAAAAATTTCAGAAGTCATTACCCATTAAAGGCCTCAGTTTCAGTGACTTTAGAGCACCTTCAAGAAAACAATAGTATAATACCACAAAAACATTTTCATGTCCCTCATGGAAATTACCAATACGTGGTTAAGCTTAACACCAGCCACAAGACATGGAGCAATGCTACTTTGTCTTTAGACACCACTTTGGCAGTATGATTGATCGCGGAACTCAACAATGTAGCCGTCATTAGCCCGCAAAACTTTCAAAAAGTCTCATGTGTATCCTAGCAAAGACCATAACCTCATACAATATACAACATCCGTAGCAAAGTATTCTTTTTGGCTTTTAGTCAAGCCAAAGATTGCATTGGAAGCTTCTAATGCGTGTACAGCATCAACAAATCCAAAATAACACGACCAAACAGGTATTTGAAACATATAAAAAAAAAACAGAAAAGGCAAGATGTATCATGGCCAAGAATAAAGCCATTTGCTAACTTTTCAAAATCAGCATATACTCATCTACTCATACAAGCAATCCCCTGCATCCCTGATATTGTCCAATAAGCAGTACCGTATAAGAATGTTAACTGCCATGTGTGCAATGCACATGGAAGACAAATGCTAATCCAAGAATCATATATTTTTTCTCCAAACTCTAGTTGCATTGAGCTTCCTAACCCGTAGCTGACCTTAATGATTTATCAACATCAACTTAAAACAGACTCCATTCACAGTAACTCGGCAAATCCAGGGCAACAGAAAATACTAATGTTTAAGGCAAATGAAGATACTTTAAAATTAATTTTAGACATAAGGAGCAGAACAATTTCTCCGCCCATTAAAAATCGTAACAGAGTGCAATCTATACGTGGACAGAATTAACGAATTATCTACGAGATATGCTTTCCACGCTAAAATAGCAGCTCTTTTTACCTCGAAATATGTCCTGTTCAGGTAAGAACGCAGATCGCGAAATAGCGACCGAATCCCCAAAATCAGACGGGCACTGAAGCTTTCCCCCAATTCGATTGGACCTGAAGCTGAAATCCCCAATCTCCCACCGGGACCTAACCCTAGATCTTCAAATTCCCCCACCAAACCACCGAATTCACACCGTCGAAACAAGGGATCGACGCAGCCGTCCGACAATCACACCCCAAAACTCGGCCGATCTAGCGATCAGACCAACTTCTATGGAACAAAAAGCAAGGAGAACCAAATACCCCCGAGCCAAAAAATTTATATCACAAATCGGAAAAACCTATAGAGGTTTACAGAAGCCAAATCCAAAAACCCAAAGAAGATTATCGTACAAGGGGACACCCAGATCTGAGACTTCCGCCACGGGGTCGAAGAACGAAACCCTAGAATCGAATCCCAGGCACGGATCGCGCCAAAACAGGTACGAATCGATAGGGGAAAACGAGGGATAGATTAAACGGGGGATCAATTACAACCTCATGGAAGATATCGACGACGAATCGAGGAAGAAATGATCGGGATCGAAACCAAAGGGGGTTTTTTTATTTTTTTTATTTTTTAATTTACGGCGGAAATGCAGAGGCTAGGGTTCGCCTGTTTTGTAGATAATGGGCCTGAGAATAGAAAAACGAAGCGAGAAAAAAGGGCGCGTATTTGCTGGTAATTACGGAGGCATGCCACTCGATTCGCGAGAGAGGAAGATGGGCCTTTGTGTTTACCGGGGGGTTCCCGTATGTACAAAAAGCCTATATATGGCAAAATGGAAGGGTCAATGTGCAAATAGGACAAAGTGTAGGGAGTAGGAGGAAATATTCGACTGTGATTTTTTTTTTCCCCCTTTTTGGAGGCAAGTGGTCGACGTGCTTCGATTGGCGGGGAGAGTGGAGAGGGGCGCGGGTGCAAATGTTTAATTTTGGGAAACATAGATGGACAGAAAGTATCTGCCTTTTTTTTGCTGGAAGCAATTTTGGCTACAGCATCTTTAGTAATGAGAAATCAGATTAAAAGACATTTCTAGGTTTTTTTTTTAGACATAATTATGTTTACGACAAAAATGGTGGATATAATTTAAGATTTTCTGAGACACGATAAAAAAATCCAGAATATTGATGCTGATAGTGCAGGATTTCCCTAAAATGTACTTCGTACAATGAGAAAAGTACAAGAAAAAAATCATAAACGTGCTGTATTGGTAACAATTCAGTTATAAGTCTTTTAATTAGGCCAATTTAGCCATAGCTTTCTCATATTGCTACTAATTCAATCCATCCAACCAATTTAGTCGAAAATTATTAACATAGACATCGACTATCTTACATAGCACGACTGATACTGACGTAGACATTTTTTAGTAATTTCTTCTTCTCTATTTTTCCCTTTCTTTTTCTCCTTTCTCTTTTCTTTTTGACGGTGTCGGCAAGGGCTGGTGAGGGTCAGCCTTGCCGGTGCTCGCCGTCGCCCAAACGATAATAGCCTTCACTGGCAACTAGCAAAAAGAAAAGGAAAAAAAAGTATAAAAAATTATTTAAAAAATCCACATTAGCATTGGTTGTGCCATGCTGGACAATTGACATCCACGTCAATGATTTCTATCGGTTGATTAGATGGACTGAATTAGGACCAATATGAAAAAATTTATGACTAATTTGGTATCAACACATTAGATTTATGACTTTTTTTTTGCACTTTTTTCCTTCCTCTCACTATTATTAAGCATTTATAGATCCATAGGCTCAAAAGCAAGGAAAATTTGTGGCGAATTGGACAATGGTTATTATTTGGTGATATATAAGAACATACAAGACCCTTTAAAAAAATGTCAGATACCTCCATAGCCTCACCTCGCCGACCTCAAGTGAGATTGAGCCTCACTAGATCTAGTGAGGAAAGGCAAGGGTCGAGCTTGCCAGCAACCGACAAAGGAAGAAATAATTTAAAAAAAAGAAAAAGAAAAAGTTATAGACATAAAAATAAAATCAAATAAAAAAGAAAAGAAAAATAAAAAATAATTATAAAGAAAATGAGTGCGAAGTTGTGTAGGAATGTGTCAGGATGCACATATAAATTATATTACAAAAGTTTCACATCAAAGAGTTGTTGTGGTGTTGAGCAGTAACTATAACTCAATTAACCAATAACTCATTGGCTTAAACTTTTAAGTAAACGTGAGTCTAACTGGATATATTGACGTATTAGGACTTGGTGAATTCTATTAGAGGCTCTCAATAAATAGTATCAGAGCCAATAGTTGATTGTTCTAGAGAACACAAGTTGTGTTAGAAAAGTTCCAACTTTTGAGTGAATATGAGTCCAACCGAATATATTAACAAATTTGGACTTAAGCTCCCTTTTGATAATTTCTTTTGAGTGAAGATGGGTCCAATTAAATATATTGATAGGTTCGTACTTAGGCTTTCTCTTGACAATCTTCCTAAATAAAGGTATCCAACTTCTGCTACGTGCTCTCTTAATAGAATGAAAGATGAGAAAAAATAATTTTCTCTTTTCAAAAAGAGGAAATAATTTTCCTCACATTTGAAGTTATTTTTTTCATTGGTGAAAAATATTTTTTTACTAGTTTATTTTATGTTTATCTATTGTAGGAAAATGATGAAATATTTTTTTTTCCTGAAAGTTGTTTTTCACGATACGAACGAAGCATTCTTAAAAATTATTTTTCGCAAAACAAACACAAAACATTTTCCACCATTCGAAAAGACACCCGAAAAAATGATTTCCTCTTTCTTTTCTCCCTATGCTCCTTCCCATTCCTTTTATTTTTAATTATTTTAAAAAAGTTTCAGATTTTTTAATTATTTTTTATTTTTTAAAAAAAAAATTCAAACTCTCCACCTCGCCAGATTCGGCAAGGTCAAGCTCGTCCAAGGCTAGCAAGCTTTGATCTCGACCTCACCAAATCCAATGAGATCAAACTTGCTCTAGATCTTGCCTGAGGCTCGACCTCACCGGCCTTGGGCAAGCTCGTCCTTGACTTGTGGGCTTGCCAGTGACCGACAGAGAAAAAAAGAAATGAAAAGAAAATTAAAATAATTAAAAATTCATTTTTTTATTTTTGTAATTCCCTCCAAAATCAGAATTTCATACCAAACAATAAAAAATATTTCCCTATTTATTTTCAGATTATAGCCACATATTAAAAAAATATTATCAGTTTTTTTTTTTAAATGACTTTCCGAAAAACATGTTTCTCAACGGAGTCGTAATTTTCGCTAAATAACCGGAGAATACAATGAAAGCCTACAGTACAGTTATCGAAGAACTCACCGCCATGTACTCTAATAGCCAGGGCAAGATGACCATATTGTCCATTTCACTACAAGAAGACAGAGATGATCATATTCGACGAAGAAAACAATACAGTCTAACATCAATCGCAAAAGCAAATACGACACTTCCCAAGACACAGTCCATCGCATAAAATGCAAGCAAAACACCTCCCTTACTCATGGAGGCCAAGGCCAAAGAACGTCCGACGGCGACTTCGCCAGTTCGTTACCCGCACTTCCAGAAAATGAATCTGATCTGGAAGGCAAGCCCCAGAGATGGCAGCAACGGGAGCAACCTCTACGACTCGTACGAGCTTCGCGCCATGACACGCCAACTCAACAAGGCCATCCAAGGTTCACGTGCATCCTCCCCGCCCTACATGCATCACCTGAAATCATCCCTGGTCTACCGCCGATGCTTGAAAAGCATGCGTAAAGAGAGCACGAAATCTCCTAGAAGAATTGCATCTTCACAGTCCAGCCGTCCCGCCAAACTTGAGCACAGGCCGAGAGCAGATGCTGGCAGAGGGTTTGTGACAAGGCTGTGGAAGAAGATTAGACAAGGGTGGTTGAACAACAGGCATGGAACTGAAAGTACCAGCACTGCTCCTGATCTTCCTGATTGAACAGAGCAAAACCGTAGCTGTACAGAATGCTAATCACTGCAAAACCGTAGCTGTACATAATGCTAATCACCACCGTCCGACTCCAGCATCCTCTGAAATAGAGACGACAGCACCTTACCATAAGCAAGAGGAGTCCAGAAATGTAAAAGTTTTATCTTTTCTCAACCCTTCTGTAATGAAAGGCTTTCTTTAGCCATGCCATTCCAAAATACTCAATGATACAGAGAGAGTTGTCTAAGCACAAATTCAGAACCAAAATATGTAGCACCTCTCACTTCTCTTCAAAAAGCAAAATCCCCGGTAATTATATGCATTCTATACAAGTGTTCTTTGCAGAAAGCTCTGGGTGCAAAAGTTAGAAAATATATTTCAAGGAAGCTGCAAACTCGAAATACATAAGTGTCTTTTATTGCTGTCAAATGAAGGTCTCTAGGATAGCCGGAGTGCCATTTCTTGAAGAAGAGCCCGTTTTTGCGATGCATTGATCACATGGTTTGTTTCAGCATTCTCAAGCACATCAGTTATTACTGCAGTAGCATGACCCAGAGGTTCCTCAACTGCTTTCTTCAACATGAATGCCTAAGCAAGCAAGATAAATTATCAGAACTACAGGGAAAGAAATACATAAGATGAAAGTCATGCTAGAATCGACATTTTATAGGTTCTACTCCCAGCCCCATCCTAGTCCTACCCCCCACATATCACAACTGGACCACTAGCTGAATGACTGGAGCTCACAGAAAGCATTAAAAAACAGGCATAGTGGTACAGATAAGGACACCATATTGTGTTGATGCACAGCCCCTAAACAGTCCAGAACTCTTCAAACTCGTAGTTTGTCTTGGCATGCTCTATTGGCAACCAAGTTCAATTGCAATGAAAGATTCCCCAAAAAACAGGGAAAGGCTTTTTGTCCATGAGTGGTAGATATCCAACTGAAGAAACTGAGCATATCTTTCTTCAATAAATTTCAGGATGCCCAATTAAAAGAATAAATTTTTTCAGGGAGAAGAATTTGTATATCAATGCACATATCCAGCAGAAAAAATCAATGTTTTCCACAAACTTGACAGCTAGTGATCAACCATCTCCACACATGATACAGTTATAGGATACAGAAGATAGAAGAGCCTACACTAGAACTGCCTGTAAACGGACAAAAGAGTTTTCAGATCACCACATGCACACTGCTGTCATAAGGGTTTTGTATCTTTATACATTTTTTTGCATTCACTAAACATTCCAAAGCTTGTGGGGACCATACAAAGGCGCGCACGTGCGCGGAGAGAGAGAGAGAGAGAGAGAGAGAACCTGGCTATGGTGTGATATGGAAAATGTACATGGTTGCTGATACCAGGGCTCCCCATCAATGTGAACAGGCAGCGCAGCAAAGAGCTGTATCTTAATAGACTGCCCTTGAGCAAGCCTTCGAGCACGAGAAAGCCCCACCTATTGTACCAAATAACATAAATCATGGCTTGATAACAATCTTTTTGATGAATTTCTAGTAAACAGCTAAAACCATGAGTTCTACTCTTTTTGTTAAAGAGAGATCCTATTATTGGTTTTTCTGACATTAAAACGTTCATCAGCAGCACGCAAGATAAGCGTGTGCATTAGGCAACCACATGAAATGATGCAACATGCAGATTCACATAATTTGACCCATTCTCTCAAATGACTTAATGAGATTTCTATGGAAAGAACAAGCGTGATTAGAAATGGAGAATGGTCACGCCATGTAATTGACCCATTCTCTCAACTAAATAAGATCTCTATGCAAATAACGAGCATGATAAGAAACGGAGAACAGTCACCTCTGAGTGTTTTAGACAGTCACACATTTGAGAAAATTACGCCGATATAGACTAATACCACATCACAAATCCTCAGCCCCAGTAGAATATGAAGTCCACATTACCTGAAGCTTCCCAAGATGCCATGTCCCAGATATGCTAACAACTTCAAGTATCTTATCATGCATTGATTGTGGATCAAAATTATCGTAGGTGTCGTCCTCATTTTGCCATAGATCTACACCACCCATGTAGCTACCAATGTTTGCAACAAGGACACCTTCAGCATCCTATAGTCATTAAACAGGCTAAGAAACCATTAGTCTATAATTTGTACGAGAAAAAGTGTCAAAAGCAATTTCTCTCAAGAAGAAGATACATCATCATGGCCATAAATTTATGACAGTAAAAGGAAGAGAAATAGAAGGTATAAAAGTTTTCTTCTACTTTCCCAATCTATTATAGTGGACAGATATTAAACATTTAATCCATTCACGACAGCCAATAATGAGAAAAAGAAGTACTAAAGAAGACCAATATCATTCAAAAGCCTATAATCTTTCGAAAAATAACGAGCCACCAAAGAAAGCATAGAACAGCGAAGACAACAACCACACAACAAAAACAGTAGCACCAGCATGGATAAATGGGTCAGCTACACAACACTCTGCATCAAGTTTCTGACAGCAATGAAAGAAGCCAGAAAATTGGCAATAGATGAAAGAAGTGCCAGGGTCATGGATTTTTATCTAAGAATTAGATGCTGCAGCTCCACAACAAAATATACCCAAAATCATCAGCATGCTCACCTCAGGGACCTCTATCTCAAGACCATCTACTTCCACACGAACTTGCCAAGGAAAATCAGCAAAAGTTCTATCCATTATACTTTTTGCACCTTCTCGAGCATAAAGCACTTTATTCATGAACTGCAAATGAAGGAGGATCAAAAGACTATCAGGTGAATGGTTTTAGGGGGGGCAGCTCCTTTGGTGCTACCTTCACTAAAATTAATGGCCACTAGGTACAATTTTGTCATGAATTACCCAACATGTTAATCTCAATAGTTGTGCAGTATCCAAGATCCACGAAAAGACTGAACGTAGATAATATCTATTCTGATGAAAAGATTTACAAACCTAAGCCACAATAATTGACTGTCACACATCTAATTCTGCTAACAGTTTCATTAATGTCAGGACAATACCTGACGAAAAGTTCTCCAAATGCCCTAAAAAAACTTGTATATGTTCATTGCAAATAAAGACTCAACAAAATCACCTGACTGTAGAACAAATCTGGATTCTCCTCTCGTAGATTATGAATGTCCAGAGCAACCTTCGCATCACAACCAATTCCTGAAATAACACATTTAGGTCTGGTAACTCCATAACTATCAGCAATATACTGCTCTATAATAAGTATAGTCTCGAACAGACTGAGCAAATGTACAAAATTGGCGTGCAACTAATATGAAGCTACACGTGCATAAATAAATAACAAATGACAACAGGCAAGATCTTTGCTAAAAGAGCAGAAAGACAGCCACGTATGCTCGAAAGGCATAAATTCTTCCAAGTAGAAGATTGAAAGCATTGGTGAGCTTCTACTTTTGGAATGACTTCTGCAGCTATTTCGAGTTTTGAAGCTTTAAAGGATAGGGAACTATCCTTTTTTACTGGGTAATGTCTAAAAGCAGTCATTAAAAGACATCTTATTCAGTCATATTTGTTTGCACATGATTAAGCTTCTTCAAGTGCATTTCAGTGATAAAAATATTTCCGGAACTCAGCCGAAAAGGGTCAAGACCAAGAAGCCTCTCCTGAATGGCTTTCCTCTTGTTTGTCTTGCTGAACTTTATATTATCTTAGCTTCACGTAACAAGAGCGAAAGAGACATTAAGTTCATGAACTGAGTACTAGAATTAAGTCCGCCTAGATTAACACTGGAGCGATTGGGATAAAAAGGGGAGGGAAAAAAAAAAGGCAATGGAATGCACCACATAACAAACTTTTACATGCCATCAATCTAAAAACTCTTGCAGGAGTTATGAGAGCTGCTCTTGTTTGTACCAAGATAATTGTTCATAAACTTTGGCTGCAGGAGCTGTTTGGCTTGATTATTCACAATCGTAACCTTCCACCGGTCGAGAATGGTCATAGCAGCATGCTCTATCTGGTGTAAAAAAGTAAATAGGCCTCCCTGTTTCTCCAGTGCTCCCATCCCACCACCCCACGATAAAACTCTGGCCAGATCATTTCCAGTTCCAGCAGGTAGAATGGCAACAGGGGGAGGAGAAACAAAATTTTGCTTGTCTATGACATTAAGAACCCATCCCACAGTACCATCTCCTCCACATACGAGAATTCTGAAGTGAGGCACCTTTCTGAATAAATAAAGACCCACCTCTGGGCCTTGTGCTGAGCTCAACTCAAATACCTGCAAAAAGAGAGGAACCCTCATTAGGAAAAGAACTGAAGGATGCTGCAACAACACCTAATGTGAGCAATGGCGAACTAAATCCTCATATACCATGGAAGCGCCTGTCAAATAACACATATCAGTGCGATGCCCTTTACAGAGACCTGCTTCACCATATTCTTTATTCATATCTTCTTCTATTAACTAAAATTGGCAAGAACAAAGCTAAACAAGAGATGCCATGCATCATATGCATACTCTCTGCATATAGTCACAAACCAGTTTTGGATTTTATTAGGTGCAGTTGACAATACTTTATCAGTCACAAATCCAACTAACGGATCCATTCATGTACACCTAATCTTCATTTTTGTCTATTTTATTTCAGTCCAGAAAACTGCTCACTAAATCTCAGATACAGACAACCAAAACCACAAGGTGCCCAGATGCACTCCAGCTTATATCTTAACTGAAAAGGGAAATCGCAACGATAGTCTGATGACAGATTGTAACCACTTCTAACATCGCATTCAAGTAAACCTAAATGAGCGAAGGCCCTTGATGCAGTAGTAGAATGTCAAAACATCCCATAGCTTTCAGCGGAGCTTAACCAAGAACATCAGGTGCGCAGGCCCTGAAGCATGGACACACAATAAATTTCTCTATGTTCAACAGAAATGATGCTTTGGTCATTAACAACACCCAACAAGAGATAATGAGCAAATAAAGAAAGGCACAGCATCCTGAACTGAATCTCTAAGTATTTCTCTGAGTAGTTTACCAAAAACTATCAGGTATGTATATCTTGAAGCAACGCTAGCCAATTAACTTCTCTTTCCTTAATTGAAAGGATGCTTTGGTCAGTGATAATACCCAACAAGAAATGTAGACAGATATAAGAGGCACATGTGAAATGCATCCTGAGATGAATGCCTTGCAAATTTACAAGTAATATCACCTGAACAGGATTCAGAAGGATATTCATCTGTTGTTTTGAGAGAGTCCCCTCGACGAGCTCCACTTTTCTTGTTAATGAAAACCAACAAAGGCCTTGCATCTGGAGGCAAATCAACCAATTCATACCTTTGTTTCATCCGTACAGAATCATCCTTCTGATTGATTGATCCACTTCTTTTCAACCCAGAGGTTGATTCGGTTTTGTTATCCCCCCCTCCATCATTATGTGAAACTCCCATGCTGAATTCTCCATTGCAATTCTCATCCATTTGGAAAGAACCATTCACCGCTGGATTCGACTCTGCAGTGTCCTCTGTGGATGTATCAGCATTGCCACTGTGTCTACTGTCAGCAGAAGTTTCGGTTCCATGTTTATATTTCTTGCTTTGACTCCGGATAGTTGCACGTACTGATGAAGCAATTTCATTAGCTCCATGTGTTATAGAGCTCAAAATGCACCCGCAGAACTACGGTTCAACTCCTGACAAAAAGGGGTGACAGGATCAATCTTCTGAAGGGGCCTAAATCACATATATCACCTGTCTCAGTAGACATGTTGGTATGGCAATCTACATGAACCAGTCGTTGACACCACAAGCAACACCATATAGGGGAACCACCAAGAAATGATCCATTACACGGCTCTTCACAGGAGCTACAAAAAGAAGTTTCATCAGGTAGATTCGTGATCTCAGTCCAACGAACAGTCCACTGATGCACGACATTATCATTTCCAAACATAGATACACACTTGCAATCCTTCTGAGCATTTGAGGAACACTCAACATGAGCTACTGCACTGCAAATGCTGCATCGATAGATATCTGAAGTGATTGTGGAACCAAGAGTTTGAGAAGGCGATGCAGACTCCAAGCACACGCAGCAGTTAGGTTCTTGCCACGCGACCCAAACTCCAGGCTCCCAAGAATGAGGTGCAGTAGGAACCTGTGCCTTGCCTTGGGATTTCTCTTCGACCGGGCTATAGCTCTCATCCAATTAAATTGATATTGCGTCTCCATTGGAAGGCCGTGTAAAATATAGTGACTATCCCAACAAAGGCAGCTGCGCAACAAGAGACAACAAAGAAGCGAGACTCAGCCGATTCTGCGGGGCTCTTATTGCTTCGGACAGAAAACCATGTATCAATTTCTGTATCATCATCCATCACTCAACAAAACAGTTGATACTCTACTATTGACAACACACCCAACTCTACACTACTTCCTCATCCCTGCCCCCAAAGAAACTGTATAAAGTAATAAACATGAGCGCTGCACCTCAAAGCCCACTCTCCTCAATCCTTGATGAAAATCACCACCAAATCCCCAAAATTCAACCCTTCTCACGCTCTGAAACAACCACTGACAGTCTTTATAAGCCACAGATGAAGTCCAAAGCCTTGATCATGCCAATACAGTAAACAGACCTGAAAAAGAAACCCGTAAGAAAGATACCATCATGCCGACTTCAACTTCCTCAGTTCTGGCGGTACTTTCCAAATGAAAAATCCCCCGGCCCTAAATTCTACTTAAAACTAGCCATACACATAGCCAGAGTCACGATTTCCTCCCCAACATCCTCCAAAAACAGAACCAAACCAACTAGATTCCACTGCAAGCCTCACGCAGGTAAACGATCCGAGTATTTCCAGCTAGAAACGCCATTGATGTGCTCGAGGTAAGCATGCGCGTAAGACAGCGAAAAGAAAAACGACAAATGTGAGCGCACTGTACTACGGAAATGGCCAACTTACAGATGCAGGCGGCGGGAGCGGAAGCGCCAAAACCTAGCGACGGTCCGGGGCGAGCCGAGAGCCTCCGATTCGGAGACGGAGGAGGAGGAGAGCTTCTCGCAGCTCCGATTCTGCACCGACGACAAAAGCGTGCTCACGCTTTACAGTTACAGCGACAACATCACTTCCTGCTTGGATTAGCTTTTTCGCTTTGCTCTTGATTTTAATTAAATTTAATTAATCTCTCTCCTTTACTTTTTTTTTGGGCCTTTAATTAACGTCTAGAAGATTCTTCGCTCTCTGATCCCTGCGTTGCCGCTGATGACGTGGCGGCTCCAGATGGTTCGCGGGTGCAGAATCGTCCTGACCTTTCCAGGTGGCGCCGCAGGAGGGTTCTGGGTGACGAGCCAATCGGGACCACACGTAAATGATGACGTGGAACTAAATCCATCCACGTGGATTCTCGCCCCGTTACCTTCCAATCAGGTTACGTTGCGCAGCACATGAGCTTCTCGTGGAATCGAATTATTCTAACCAAACTAAATCTGGTCGTCATTCACAAGTAAACAATTGTAAATAAGTATATTGTCTTGTTTCATTTTTTTAGAAAAAATATTTGAACCCGTTATGACTGATATCGAGGAATCACGACACTCTTCGCAGGCCTTGGACGAGTTGGACACACAAGCACGACATCTCAACACTTCATTTTCGCATACACGAGTCAATTTTAAATCCAAAAACAAAAAATAAGTGTCAATCACTAATAAAAAAAAAGTATCGTTGCTAATATTTTTATATATACATAATAATTTATCATGTATATATTAAAAAATAAATACTTAAAATGCAACGTCTGTCGGAGTTCTATATTTTTTTGATGAAGTTGGTGCTACTTAGACCGTTACCATTAGAAATTTAAACTAATACGCAAAACAATCGTATAGATTTAATCTATAGTAAACACTTTTGACCCTTCTTATACATATAAGCCACCTTTTAACATTAGAAAGTGATTAAAAATAGCAAGATCACATATCTGCCCTAATCAAGTTGTTGATGTTCCAGATCCCAGAGCTTGAGAAACAATCTTGTTGGTACCTACCTATTTCACTGCAAATCAATGATAACTTAATAGCAACAAAATCGGGGTAGCGTTCAAAGAGACATGAGCGATAAAACAGGGAGTAAGAACCAGAGGTATCTGTTTCAGACAAAAACAGCAGTTCGTTTAAAAGAACAAAGACACCATCAGCCTCATTTCCACAGCCGTGCCAGGCCTTGAATCCTGTCATTGGGGATGACGATCCTTCCGGCAACTTGATCCAGATCACGCCGGCCGCTGGATGTGATTCTCCTTCCGCTGGCAAACAAAAAAAAATACAAGGTTGGGCAATCAATCACAAAAGTTAAACTGTCCCGAAGAGCGACTCGGACCATTTCGGTTGCGTATACATGTCCCAAATTTAACATTTTCGAACTGCAGAATTTCAGAACTATCTGCAGGCACTGCGATATCTCGGTTCATACAGCAAGGGACAGTTTATCCATTCTAAGTCACAAGAGCCATCTCATTAAGTCATTTAATAAAATATCACTGCCGGAGAATCAAGCAGATAGCTTCACGAGCCATAACATCCAATACATGAAGAAGGAAAGAAATTCCGCCAACTTAGACGTGTGCTTTTACATAGTTAATCAACAAAGGCGCTTCATGCAAAAAGACGTGAATGCTTTAAACTTCAAAATCAGTAACCAATGCGATGTACTTCCATGGCATATACTTTCGAAGAGAGCTTCTCTCCCATGAGCAAAAGAAACAACTTTGCCCACCCAACACAACAGGACCGGCTATTATGCTATTTATCATGATAAACCAAAACCCGAGATCAATTCTCCAATCAATAATGAAGTGTTGAATTGGCCAAGAAAGCTCACCCCCTAGGGTCAATGTCGATGATGTTCATCTTCTCCAATTGCTGAAGAATGTGGCGAGCGACAGAGCCACTGCTCTTGCAAAAATGCGGTGGACGACTGCCATTCCTCTTGCTTCCACCATAGATTCTGCGGAACGCACCAACACCAAGACCTCCCCTCAAATAAATTTTCCTGGCCATGGAAGCTGCAATCCCGAGAGATATATCAATTAACATCGATGATCGATTAACAAGTCCACCATATTCCTTAGTCACGATTGCGTTCTGAAGCATACGTACCGGCTCTGATAAAGTACCAATCAGGGTCATATGGAGCGAGCTCCTTGAACGTAGCAGTCTTGACTATATCAGTCCAGTGAGGAAGTTCAATCTAACCACAGATGAAGGGAAAGTGTGAGAACAACAAGAACCTAAACAGTAACTCTCATGTCCGTAGACCAACCAGCAAAAACCTGAAATTCAGAAGTTTCAAGGCAATGCATCACACTGGGTTTGCTTCATTATTTACAAATAATTACAGGGAAAAACCGGAGATTGGCGACGAAGAATTCTCCAAACAGATTGAAACCATCTCAGGACAAAAATGCTAACTTCGATCCCACAGTCCACGAACGTGATTCGTTCTCTTCACTAAATTAGGTACCCCACAACGCACTCGAATTTCAATCGAGCCAAGACGTTTACCGATAAAAAGAGACCAAAAAAAAAAAGGATTGGAAGAAGGCAAATGCACGAAATTGAAAGAGACCTTGCCGGATCGTTTGAGATGAGCGGCGTACGCCTTGACGAACTCGTGAGGTGAAACGTCCTTCACTGTTCTCGCCGTCGCCATTTTCGCTTCCGCTCGCTTCCCTCTTCTCTCCGTTCGCTCGGGCGGCGGAGAACGGAGGAGAGAGTGTGGATCTGCTTCTGAGTGGGTGCGCACGCGAGAGAGAGAGAGAGAGAGGAATTAGGGTTTTAGGTTCTGATTCACGTTCCATGTCCGAAAGCCCGGCCTTTGCGGGCTGATTTTAGCGGGTCGGGCTCTTCACCAAGGTCCGAAATTTCGGGCCCAACCTGGAACTATTGGGCTAATTGGGCCTTTCGGAGCCTCTTCATTTTTGTCTCACCCAACTGACTCCCCCCTTTTTGTCCTAGTAAAATTTTGAGGTGGTTTTTTTTTTTTGGTAACGGCAACCTTTGAGTTTTGACTTTCCCCTTGTAGGAACTACGAAATCACCTCAAAAACATTTTAGCATCCAGGGGTCATGTACAGACCACAGAATCTTGTTCAATAAGTAGAAGTTTATCGCAATTCGTAAGAGAACGTCTTTTGCTAATATTATTATCAGTATTCGATACTACGCTATTCATAGTATTACTATACCTTCTCTATTTGTTGCAAGTTGGTTATTCGTCAGCACGAGTTAGATTTCGTAGAAGATTGCTCTATTTCTTAAAAAGGGGGGGGGGGGGGGGGGGGGGGGTATGATCCCCACGAGACATACATAAGGCTTTAGCTCTTCTAGACGACGTGTATAGGTGGATTCCAAGTCTATCGCTCCATAGGAACTAGTCCCCTAGAATTCACACATGGGACAACCGACAAGTGACTAAGCAACTGAACTCAATAAAAATAAAATCTTGTGATCAACATAGAGAGTTGATTGACAAGGACTCTTTTACTGGTTTGATAAAGAGAACTTACTGGACGATGAAGCGAGTGGATCAACCATCTAATCGATTCGGCATGAGTCTGCGAATAATGCTTTTATGATCTCATGTCATTAGCACTAACTTCACATTGAGAAAAGCAGAGTATTGGGAGAAGACGGTCAGTTACGAAGCTTGCCTTGGCCCATTCGAACTCGAGCTGGGGACGGAAAAGGGCTACGAGTCAGGCACGGACTATGGATCCGACCCAAGTCCTGGCCGCGATCACCACTTCTCTGACAAACTAGAGCTATATCGATGAGAAAGTACTAGTAAAATAGGATCAAGAAGCAAGCGTTGCAAGGACCTATTGATAGGAACAAAACCCTAGCATAAAAGTAGTGGTCCACCTGAAAGGTAAATTTGATCTGAAATAGACAGACAAACAAATTTATTTATCATGGTTGTCATATGACATAGCAATCTTGTGTAAGAAAGCCAAATGCGGAGATAACAAAGTAGAACATTTTATGGGAAAATTGTCTAAGAAGTCATAAACTTATTACACTTTTGCTAATTCAATCGTAAACAATTTAATATTATCAATTAAGTCCCAAAACCTTTTCATGTTTTACCAATTAAGTCTATCCAGTTAATTTTGGTTGGAAATTAGTAATGTGGATCTAAGCCGTCCAACGTAACATAGCCGTCACTTAAGTGATTTTTTAATAATATATTTTAATTTTTTCTTCGAATTCTTTTAATTTTTTCTTACTTTATCTTTACTATGACTAGCGAGGGCCTAGCCACTAGGTGAGGGTTACCGAGCCCTCGATAGCCATAGGTGAGGCCACGGGCCAAGCTAGCCTTGCCACACAATGGTAAGGTCGAGGATCATGACACTCCCTAGCCATAGTAAAGAAAAAGTTTTAAAAAAAAAGAAAAAATACGAAAAAATATTAAGATATTATTAAAATTTATCCACATTAGCCAACTGTGTCACATAAGATGGTCCGCGTCTATGTCAGTGATTTTCAATCAAAATTGACCGATGGCTCAATTGATAAAATATGAAAAGATATAGAATTTAATTGGAAAAATGTGAAAAGATTTAAAATTCGATTGTAAAATTAGAATGTTTATGATTCAATTGACAAAAGTGCAATATATTTAAGACTCTTCGGACAATTTCGCTGGAGAGGAGTAGGAGTCGGTGAAAGTAGAAAAGAGCAGAGGTGTGCGTGCGGTGCTTGGTGCATCTGTTTTAGATCTGATATCTCATGGGGGTGTGCGTCTCTCGATGCAGAAATTGACTCCATCCGAAATTCGACTGCCATTGGACAGCGGGACCCTCGGTCGTAGGCGCTACCCCCGCATTCCGCCGTGGAGTCCCATGTCGTCGGTTCATACTTCGATTTTCCTAAGCTTGCGTGGGCATGCCCGATATGAGAACAAGGGACTTCGAAATATTCACCAACTCCACACTAGTATCTAGATGTGATCAACTTCTTCTAAGGACAATAGATTAAGAATCAACCTTTTAGGACCTCTGGGTTTACCCAAGGAGGTCTGACTATATCATTCCCCCAGTGGAGTTTTCCTTAACTGGCTTTTCCCAATATCATGTTTTCTTCTTGTTTCCTCAGGTTGGAGACAAGTTCAAAAGGGGTCAGGTTGTATGCATCATTGAGGCCATGAAGTTTGATGAATGAGATTGACGTAGTGTGTCTATTCTATAGTTTGGTTAAAACCTCTTTAGTCTGCATGTCTTCTTTCTTCCTGAAATCCAGTCAGTTGATGTCTGTTGTGAACAAGAGTGTACCGAGGCACCTACAGGAATTATTGGTTTAGAAGTAGAGATTTCAGTCAGGCAACCTTTTTTTTTTTTTACCTAAGAGAAAGCCAAGTGTGAATCTTCCAGAATGGATAAGATGGGCAAAACAATGAGCCCGAATGTTGATTGGGTTCTTCTTTTAAGATGTTTTTGAGTGCTTTAATTGATTTCAGTTGTTCCATGGCTAATCTTTGGAATGTGTATTTGTTCAGTTTAGCATCCTTGGACTGGAAAGTGGCTTCTTTTGACGCGAAGTGAAAAAATCTTGCCTGTCCGTGCATAAATTATCGTGTGCTGGGGGTGGTGGAACAGTTGAGGCAAAGTTATGATCTCTGCCTTATTTATCACTGTAAATAATAAATGAGATGCGGTATTCCCATGCTGCCTAAATTCC
>JAGVVM010004441.1:0-22463 GCA_019149425.1 Psidium friedrichsthalianum
TTTATTTGAAGCAGTCATGACTACTTCGTGCGCTTATTTGAAAAAAAAATTCACTCTATACATTTATTTGAGAAAACGATGATATTTCAGATTCTTATTTGAAAATTTTCCTTTTTTTCTATGTACAATCCAATTGTCGAAATTTAAGAATTTCAATTTTTTTTTGTTTATCGCAGTATCTATTTGTCGTACAAGAAACGGAACTCATATTTCTCTTTTTAGCAACTTGTTTCTCATGCTTAAGTTGCTTAAGTAAAGAGACAAGTATCATTGTTTTATTAGGATTGTTGCCATGATCATTCATATTATTTTGATGACTTTGTTTTATTTGTTCTCATAAATAAATTATCTCAATTTGTAGACAGAAATATGTTAATGGGACTTATTAAATAATTCCAGACTCGGACGCATATGCTACGCACGTGCCCAAGGTTACTTACATTTGAAATGGGTCATATAATGATGATTAATTCAATCTTTTTTAATCAGAGATCATTGCACTGGGAGTCCTAAACTTGTGTCGATCTGTCACTTTATTGTTAAGAGGATTCCATCCTTCTGTTATCTCCATTAGCTTAATGAAAGCAGGCTTTCTCTTCATTAACGTACATATACGTGGCCGTTAATCAATTGCGGAGCTTCCTAAAATCGGAAATAATCGTGCAAAACAGAACGATTTTTTATTTTGTAATCCGATTGTTTCGCGAAAAAACAATTTCAATGTACTTAATAAACGAATTTAGTTTATTTCATGTGAACCAATGCCGAAAAATCCGAATTTATTTTTGTTAATTCCACGAAAAACCTCCAAACTGGTGCATCCGTGACAAATTTACTATCGGTTAATTTTTTGTTAAATTTTACCGTCAAATTGACAAGTTAGATTACACTTGGTAGCTGATGGGTGTATCAGTTTGGGGTTTGTCTGGTACTTTTCGCGGTATTAACCCAATTTACGAAAATAGTTTAGGCTAAATTTGTTATGTGTGTACTAGTTAGGGTTATGGTTAATAAATTAATTTGGGATAAATTCATTACAAATGTATTGGTTTGGAATTTTTTGTGGTAAAAAAATTAGTTTGAGATAAATTTATCACAGGCGTATCCATTTGCTTTTCATTGTATTAACCCAAAAAAATTCTGAAAATTATTTTTTTGTGAAAAAACCGAGCATAACACTCAAAGAAAAAAAAGCAATAATATAGTGAGAGAGAAAAAAAAAAGAAAAAGAACCTCCCAAAGAGATATTTAGGAGATTTTCATATATCTTTTCTCCGTATTTATCTAGATCATGCTTATGTCTTTTCTTGATTATGTGTGTCCTTCATTAATATAATCGATATCTTGTGAGCTTAGATAGTTATCTTGTCAACCTCACGTATTTTTAATTCTGGAATATATTCTTATAGTAGTATCAGAGGAAATTTTTCACACCTGAAGCATACCTTGCATCTTATGTGGTTCTGGTTTTAATTACAACTCGTATTTCTCTTCGATCCTTAACATTTTTCATCTCCTCTGAAGATGACATCGGCTAGCCACATCACCCGATCATCTTAATTTGCCATGTCAGCAGTGACGTCAGCATGTTGTGGCTATTCTTGCCATGCAAAGTGTTTTGCCCTCTTTGCCAGACCATTTGAATAGCACATCCGACATGATTTTTTTAAAAAGAAAAAATCTTTTCTCCAAATTCTAGTTACCGTTTTCTATGTCACATTAAGTTCGAGCAACGATTAGTGAAATATCTTATGAGATTTTCCACGTCTCTCTTGATTCTTCAAATCTATTAAGGTTATGCATCTTTCTTCCTCGATTAATTCATTTTGAATAATGGAATAGTAAGTTTTTAACTCTATTGGGCTTCGTGCGTGTTCGCTCTAAGGCATGCATTTGGGAGTTTATTCGTGTGTCTCGGTTTCCGCTGCATTTGTTGGTATTAGAGCTTTGAAGGTATAGCACGCCCAAAGGGCCCACAAAGAACACCTCTCAATTTCTCATTAATTCAAAGGAGAACTCGGCCCCTATTAATATATAAAAATACCTAATAAAATTATAATAAGTTTAAAAAGAAAATACATAATTTTAACAAGAAAACATATATCACTAAATGTTAAGGGTAGCGCTTTTCCCACCCTCCTATATCACTAGATCCATCCAATTAAACTATCCTTCCTTTCTCAGTTTTTCTATTTTTACGTAGGATCTCCTTGCCATCATGTTTTGTTTTTGTCTATTGTGGGTATCCATGTACATTAAAGCACTATTTTTTTTTCATGGTTAAACTTTGCTTTTATAAAAATAGTTTTTTTTTTGTAAAGGTAAGAATAATTTGACTAATCAAATGCGTGTACAAAAGAGACCGAAGCACGACGGCCCGCACAAAAACAAGCCCTCCACCCAAAGCGACACTAATGTTGCATGGGGTGCAGGGCTGACCAATAAGCGCAACAGGATACAAGGGGTAGGACCCCAAAGATAACAACAAAAGACACAGCAAAGGCCAAACCAGAAGCCAAAAGACTACACAAAAACGACCCAAAACTATACAACAAAGCCGGGTCAGGCGAGGACTGAAAGGGAGCAATCCCATGAAGTCAGAATCCGTCTGTTCCGGGAGTATCCTCAACGCCTGCAGAGTAAGGGCCTTGTCTTGGACAGCCTTAGAAAGGTGCTTCTTAAGGGCCGCGATATCACAGGTTTGATTACTAAAGATGATGTGGTTGCGCTTTGTCCAAATCAGATGGCAAAGAGTAGCAAAGGAAAAGCGCAGCAATGCTATGATGAAGTTGCTAGCCGCCCAAGTGGTTAATAGCCCAGCGAAGGTTGTCCAACCATGATCGGTTAGTCCATGAAAGGTGGCATTTAGCCCCCAAAAACAAGCCAAGGAATTCGTAAAGTTACACTTGAAAAAGAGGTGATCAATAGAGTCCAATCTACACCGGCAAAAGGGGCAAACACCTTTCGTAATTCTATAATAATTCAACAAGAATACCTACGTGGGCAGCCTGTTGAGAGTAGTAAGCTACATATGGAAGGCATGGCGGGGGGTGATTTGGCGATCCCAAATGAATTGGTGCCAATCGACCATTCTGCCTTTGCGCCTGATATCGTCCCAAGTAGAGGAGACGGAGAAAACACTTGAAGGGTGACAAAGCCAAATGAGCCAATCATGTTTGTCAGGGGCTAAAGCCAGGGGAAAATCAGGCCAGGAAGTCAGCTGGCTCAGAATCGATGAAGGGAGAAAAACCCCATCACAAAAATCACGGACCGAAGCCTTTCGCGGAATTCTGCTTTTATAAAAATAGTTAATACCATGAAAAACCATAAACTGGTATACTTGTGATAAATTTTACCTCAAACTATTTTTTTACCACCAAAAATCATAAATTGATACACATGTGATAAATCTATCCCAAATTATTTTTTTGATCACCAAAAGCTCCAAACTGGTATACAAGTGAAAAATTTACTCAAACTAATTTTTTGACTACCAAAAATATCAAACTGATATACCTGTGATAATTTTACCCTTCGCTAAATTTTACTGCCAAATTGCTGAATTGGATGATACATAGCACTTAATGGGTGTACCAATTTAAGGTTATTGGGCTTACTCGTGGTATTCACCCAATTTAATGAAAACTAATGGATAATAATTTGCTACATGTATACCAATTTAAAATTTTTATTGGTCAAATAATTAGTTTGGGTTAAATTTATCACACATGTACTAATTTGAGATTTTTAGTGGTAAAAAAAAATAGTTTGGATAAATTTATCACACTATACTAGTTGGGGTTTACTATGGTAAAAAAGATAGTTTGGGGTAAATTTATCATAAATATATCAAATAGAATGAGAATGAACTTGAAAAATCGTTGGTGTTTGTGTAAGCAGCTTAAGTCCGAGACCCTTCTGGATGTTATATTTATAACTACTTCCTCGATCACTTGTTAGTTGCTATTTGTATTTTGTAAAAAGAATTCCCAAGCATCGATTACACATTTCATAAGGAAAACTAATGCAGTTAACATCTTGTATCATATCCTTCTTTTATTACTTATCAAATGCCCTTCTTCTTATCATATGTATGATTTTATTTTATTTTAGTTTGAGACTCCGTTTGTTTAACGAAAATTAAAAACAATGATCGCTTATATTACTTACAAAAATGAATAAACGCAAAATATTTTCATTGTTTAAGCTAATGTTTAGATATAAATTCTTGTCATGGCGAAAATATTTTTTACTAACTAATTATTTTACGTGATAAATACGATTATTTTTAAGAAAATAATTTTCAAATTACTTACTTAAAAAGAAAAAAACATAAGGAGCCTGAACGTTCGATATATTTCTTAATTGTGTATGGAGGGACACTCTGACATTCATGATGGTCGAAGGTCAAAAAGTGGAATAGTTAATCCAAAAGGGATAGAAGGGAGGGACTATTACTTTTTGCCACAAGGTATAAATAGTACAAAATGTGAACAATGTAACGTCGAAAAACATAAAGACATTCTCTCTCCCCTTCTAGACTCCGGCAACACCACACGGGACACCTACTCACGGCGTCCCTCGGCGTTCGCCGCGTAGTTGCATATGAAGCCCTAGCGCCCCATAGTCGGGGGCTTGTCCCGACATCTTTCCCTAACCCGACACAAATTATTATTGTGAAGTTCGCACCCAACGAAGTGAGGAACCAGGGTCCTACATAGCTTGTCCGTGAAAAGGTCCATAGGCACATCGGACCTTTTAGCATTGCAATAACCGCCGATGAATGTGCTATAAGTAGCACGACGGCGAGTGCGTTTGCCCGATAGTATGTATTTACAATCGCCTTTTTGTTAAATGGTACGATCCTTACTTTGGTACTGACAAAAAAATCTATGGTGTTGCAGTGTTGAGATTTAGTAACCTTTTCTACTTTCATTCTTGAAATTTGATGCGACATTTTTTTTTTAGTTAATGAAATTATGTTTAATTTAAGGCTCTATTTATTTTGCGAAAAATAGATGATTTTGAGAACATTTTTAAAAAAAAGATATTTTGCATCACTTACAAAAATGATTAAACAAAAAAATACTTTATCATTGGCTAATATATTTATACATAAATTGTTATCGATAATGAAAACATTTCAATTGATTGATTATTTCAAGTGATACAAATAATTATTTTTAAGAAATCTTTCTTTTCAAATTATTTACTTTATGTGAAATAAACGGAACCTAAGATATGTTTGGACAAGTTGTAGATGAACGACCTCAGAAATCAGAGGGATGTTACCAATTGGCATTGAAGAGCTCGAGTCCCACGTTGTCTCACTGTGTTCGGGACATGCAAACCCTAAATTGCCACATCATCTAAGCATCAACGATTAGAGGCGGGAGGTCCAGTGAAGTTTTGGTTATGGAGCGATTAGAATCAATGAAAGAGCCAAACGAATGTTTCTTCTCCCTCACTGATTCTGCTTCTTCTCCTATTTCATTGACATAATCTGGCTGATGAGCGATATCTACTGGAATTAGATTGGGTATAATCCGCAGAATCGCTGAATCTATTGCAATGAAAGAACTTATGATAGTAACTATATGTGCAGAAAAATAAATTGAAATTCCTGTGATGCAATTGGATCTTGTCCATAGAAAAACGATCGATTGAACTTGGTGAAACAAAACTTAGGTGAAAGTAACACCTTCATTCTCATATTCCACATGCTCCTATCATCTTACACTTCCTTCAGGAGAAGGAATCCGATTTCTGCGTTAATATGGTATCAGAACTTAGGGATTTGCTTCCTGTGAGTATTGTATGCCAATCCCTGATTACAGTAGTCCCACTTGCCAACAAACAAAGAAAGCTATCAAAGGTTAATTGGCAAAGTAATTTATCTATCGCATACGCATATTAACATTGCTTATGCGGTGAGCATTGTTAGCCAATTCATGCATGCCCCAAGTGAAGATCATATGAATGTAGTATTGTGCATACTTTGCTACTTGAAGACCTCACCAGGGCAAAGGTTGAGATTCTTAAAAAAAAGGTCATCTTGAGATCGAAGGATATATGGATGCAGACTAAGCCGAGAGTGTTTATGACAGGAGATCAACATCAAGATATTTTACTTTCGTGGGAGGAAACTTAGTTACTTGGAGGAACAAGAAGCGGAAGATGGTGGCGTTATCAAGTGCAGAGGCTGAATTTAGAGAGATGGTCAGAGGATTGTGTGAGCTTCTGTGGCTTAAGAAGTTAATGTCGGAAATTAGATTCGCTCTAAGAGTTAAGATGAAGTTATTCTGTGGTAGCAAAGCAGGAATTGACATCTCTCACAATCAAGTTCAGCATAATCGTACCAAATATGTTGAGGTGGACCGTTATTTTATCAAGCAAAACTTGGGCACCAAGATAATTTGGTTTCTGTTTGTGCGATCTGAAGACCGGTTAACAGATATTTTGATAAAAGCTGTATCAAGCAAAATTTTCTACAGCTCATTTAACAAGTTGGGCATTCATAACATCTATGCATCAACTTGAGAGGGAGTGTGGGAATGAGCTGTAAATTACGTGTATGAGTTGTAATTTCCCAAATCAGAGATTATGTCTTATTAGAAGTCTTTCCTTCTTCTGTGTATATATATCTCTAGGTCATTGTAATTGATATAGAAGAAAGATATATAAAAAATTGAGGAACGGTTTTTCCCTCTAAAACTCTCTGCGTTAACATGAAATACCTTAGTAATATCAATGCCTATGTCAAATGTGAGCCAAGCCTCGGCCGACCACACGCTGTGTCCCTGGGACAAGACCTTTGGATTGGCTTTTGAACGAAGTCCGTTTCTAAAGCTGCAACATCAGTAGCTGAAAGTTCTTTTCCTGGTCACTCTGTCTTCGTGAGCATCATATGTCAACTCTTTGCTTTAAGCCTCGTTCTTTACAGCGGTTCCGAAGGCGAATCCGGGCCTGGTGTGCAACAAAGTGGTGGGAGTGAAGAGTGGAGACTCTTGCTTCGCAGTAGCACTGCAGTTCAGGCTGGCTACCGAAGCCTTCCACTTCATCAATCCGAACCTGAACTGCGATGCTCTCTTCATTGATCAATGGCTCTGCATCGACGGGAAGTCGACCAAAGCCGCGAAGATGTTCACACTCCTATGAATAAAGTATCACCCCCAATTGCTGGTAATTGCAAGGTGGTGGTCTGGTCATCATGTTTTTGTTCCGGTGTCATCAAGCAATACAGTTTGAGTACTGCGGTCAAAGGCGTCAATAAAAGTTTAGTACGCATGCTTTATTTTGTATCTTTACCGGACAAAGTGACGGATCCGCACGTATCATATATCCACGTGATATGCTGGTCAAAAGGAAATTGCTAAAAACCCGCATCCTAAAATGTGCGGTCGGCAGCGTGGGTCCATCACTTTGACGGACGGTCTCCCTAGCATTACCCTTTGTACTTTCCCCACTAAAAAGAACTTCCTATGAGAGGTTAGAATAGTTCTAAATGCTATGCCAAAGAAACCACGCATTCATCCATAATCGAAAAAGATGATGCTCAAAGTTGTCGCGCTCATTGGTAAAATTATGACGGTGGATGCGGTTTTACTTTCCTAATTTACATATCTAGTTAAAACACTCCAAATTTGGATGGAATTAACACGGCATTTAATCGGTATATTGTCGTCAATTTTCTTTTCCTTTTCTGTTTCTATTCGCGTTTACAATGCAAAAGTTAAAAGTACAAATATGGGGGAATGGGTACTTAGATGAATAGCAAGGAAGCAAATTAGGGAAGTCAATCCAGCTCATTTTGACTAAGATTTTTCAAGTCATGTGATTCTACTTGACAAATAGGCAAAGTACTTGGATTTAACTACGGATAGAGGCAGATGCAAAGGATATTTTCATATCTAGACAAGTACCACCATTCATCTTCCAAGCTATGTGGGCTTTGCATGAAGTCAATTCTACATTGCATAAAACATATACGATGTTCACACTATTTTACACGATACAAAAAAAATTACCTATCCCTTGATTTTTTTCAATTTGTTGATGACTTATTCAATCATTTTAATGGTTTGCAAATTCTTAACTTCCTTTTTTTTTTTTTTTTATCTTTTACCAATTTTTAGTTGCCTTTCTTACGAGCGCTTTAAAATGTTCAACTCTTACTGAATTTGCCGATTGTTATTTGGGTGAATCAGCAACTTTTTGCTGGTTAAATTTTCCACTAGTGTTGGATTACTAGCTTACGTCCGGGTTACTTACCAATGTTTAGCTCATCAGACTTTTTATCTTTACTCACTTTTATTTGTCTTTCTTACGAGCACCTTATATTTATCTACTCTCCACTAGCTTTTCTTACATTAGGTTAATAACTAATTTTACTTTACCAGCTCTCGTTTGAGCTGTTTACTAACGCTTATTTGGAAATAGCATATATTAAGTCACGGGCATCGGGCTCGGGTCCCTGGTGCCCATGCACAAGGTTCCCAATGGTTGGGTCAAGAATCCCCGTCTCTTGCGTCCGGGCCCAAGTCCCTCGAGATTCAGGTCTAGTCCTTGGCACTCGAGCGTAGGACCCTAGCAGCCAAACCCGGGTCAATCAAGGCTAGGTCAGCCCTGACTGGGTCCAAGACCTTCATGCACGGGCCAAGTACCCCAAGGCAAGGTTTGGTACCCAAGCAAGCGAACTCGAATTCCGTAGAGAACAAAAACGATTTTTTGCAATTTTTGAAGGTTTTTATGTTACGAAAATTTAATTCAATAAAACATTATGTAAATTTTAATGATACAGCATGTGTTACTCTTATATCACCCGAATGGCACATGCCTTTTTAGATGAATAAAATGACCTTTGCCTTTCCAAACAACAGAAATAATACAGATTCCGGCCAAACGTCAACAAACATATGTTATTTTTCCCAAAAAATGAGTTCTTAGAAAACATTTTTCTAGAAATGCCAAATTTTCCATGAAACAAATCAAGGACATAGCGAAAGACAGTTGAAAGTAATGCCTTTCACACTAATATTGCTGTTTAGTATATCATCTTCCACTTTCTTTTGAGAAAAGAGATCTCATTTCCTAGTTAGGTAAATTGCGAATCAAAGAAATACCTAAGTAATCTGGTGGCCTACGGAAAAATGTGAGCCAAAGCTCCGGTGAACCTGCTCACAACATGGGAAACTCTTTAGCACTTTTACAAATAAGGCATAATTTATACAAAATCAAACACATGCAGACCAACCACTAGGGGATTGCCCCAATGGCCGCTCTTCTCATTTGGGAATAGAGGAAGGTGGGAGTTCGAATTCCCACCTTCAGGGGAAGTGGGGTGGGGTCGCGTAAGAAGGGAGCAAGATTTCACAACCTGCACACGGCACATAGCGTATGAAATGTAGCTTGTCTAATAGAATATGATAGGATAGAATCAAACAAAAAGACACGTGTAGATCACATCCTAAGAATATTCATCAACATTGTTAGTTTAACTGTTGCAATTAACAATTAAAAATGATACTCACATTGTGATATCCTCCACTTTATGTCATACGTAAAAAATTAAGGTTATTTTTAAAATGTAATCCGCCAACCATTGAAGAGTGAGTCAGGCATTAAGCCGGCCCTTTCTTGTATTACTCCATAACAATGCGATTTGTCCTATGCCCTACTTTCATCTATAAATAGAAAGATAGATCAGGCATATCTCTCACAATCTCAGTATCTCAAGAATTCAAAGAGTCAAAAAGCATGGCTAAGATCACCAGCCACAAGTCCACCATCTTCTTCAACTTGGTTTCGATACTCTTCTTCGTCCTGATGGTCTCCGCGGCCGAGAGCAGAGCCGTCGGAAGTACGTAATGCGCTACGAATATCCATCTAATCATATATGATAATGATGCGTTGCTGTAACTATTATTGCTGCATTTTTTGCTCCTGCTTCACAGGGGTGGCAATGACGAATCATGGCCTGGAGTGCGACCAAGTGGTGGGAGTGAACAGTGGAGACACTTGCCTTGCAATAGCCCAGCAGTCCAAGTTGACTTCTGAACTCTTCAGTTCCATCAATCCGAATCTGAACTGCGACGATCTCTTCGTTGGTCAATGGCTTTGCATCTCGGGGAAGTCAACCTGAGCCATAAACATGTTTTACACTTGTATGAATAAACACGCTCATTGCCCTGCTGTTTTGGGTAATGCTAGTGCTGTGGTCATGATCATCATGTTTTGTTTCGGTGTAGCAAGAATGTAGTTTGAGTATTTCCATTGAAGGTGTCAAACGTTTCAACACAAGTGAGTGTTGCAGAAGGATGGATATATCTTTATAGTTAGTAGTTTTTTTTTTTTTTTTAATGATTGTCGCCTTTGATCCAACATGACATATCATAATACGATGTTTTATTGGGGTAAAGGACCGAGAACATGGGCTCGGCTCAACTTGGTAATCAAACTTTCCAACTTGCATGTTGAACCGTATTCCAAAGAGAATCAATCGAGTTCCTAATTTTGAAAATCTATAGAACCAATTGAGTACTGGTTTGATTCCCGATTCCAAATGCCGGTTTAGATTGAGAAAATAAACCCACCATGACGATTCTAGGGTTGGATTGGACTCTTGGTCTTTTACTGGGGTTAAATGGACCTTGGAGACGATTTTGTCCTTGGTTTTTAAGGAAGTACAATTTGTTTTCATTGGGTCTAGGGAGAATTGTTCGTTCTCCAGATTTTAACAGCTTAAAACGGATTTCGGACCAAGGTCGGTTCTTGATTCTGACTATTGAATAAGAAATAGAACAATGCAGCCAAATTACGGTTGAACCAGTACTAAAACTGATATTGACGTTCTCAAAACATAGAGAGAGCGACCATTGAAGTCTTATAAAGTTTTGATTGAGTTGGAGTAGATTGAGGTCTAGATAGATTCAGATTGGAGGTCGATGATACTTGACATGATCATCAGCATTTGTCGTGCTTGCCCGTAATGCCACGGTCATATATCACAACAGTGCCATGTCATGAATTTCTTCATCGGTGCCATTGCTTGTGAGCTCACAAAGCCCAATTCAAGTCCCTTAGTCTAGCCGAGTGGGTACACTGTACAGTATCTAAATCAAATTGACCTCAAACCTCGTGATTTACTTTACTAAAGCAATTTATAAAGTTAATTAAGTAGTTGAAATATGTCTATATTAAGTACGTTAGCATATTCATAAGTAATTGAGCAGGATGTCACCTTAGGGATCTAATTTAAGAATTTTGTGCTGTGGAACAACTTTTGCCAATGCAGAACATAAATCAAAATGAAAACTAGAAAATGAAAACCATAATGTAACTTGTGTCCCTTGTACACAGACTTGAATCACTACCAGCAACTGCAATACAACATCAAATTAAATTTCAAGGTGTAATCAACCTCCCCTTCAAACAAAAAGTCCTGACATTCTCAGCAAGACAGTCGTCTCATATTGGAACCAAACCCAAATAAGATCCTCTTCTTAATAGAAAATAGCACCAGATTAGAAGTCTTATCAGTACAAGAGAAGCCTTCGCATCATGTCCCATCGTTTCGAGCTTGCCAAATATAGTTACGAAGTGGCATCCAAGCTACTTTCAGCGGAGAATTTCTCAGAAATCTACATTGCGACTCTCAATAGCGAAGGGCTCAAGCCGCTAGTGAGCTAGATCCGGCCCTAGCAACTGTCAACCAAGGGCGACTAGAGTCACGCAACCCTCGGCAACCCAGGTGACAATCACTGGGGGCCACACAATCCCAAGCGGGCCTAGCCTACTAAATCTGCCCTTCGACAGCCATTCGCGGGATCACCCTAAAGAAGAAGATGAAATCCAATAATCTAGGGTTTCACTTTTAAAAAGTGCCCAAAATGAAATTTTAGTAAGGTCTTGAGGGCAAAGTAGGTCACTCACTAATTTTCATTAATGGGGGCCTTCAATATTCTGGAAATGTTGAATTTCAGCCATCCTAAGGTTGGCATTGGCCAAATGCCCCTTGAAAAAGCTTGCCGGCAAACACCCCAGCATTTCCCAAAGGGCTTTAGAGGCTCAAAGCTCTTTAGGAAACCTGAATCAAAAGTACCTCCGGTGGCATATGAATCGAAATGCAAATTAGAAATCAAGTGTTCATTTACAAAGAAAATTACATAATCATATTCTATCTTTCATTCCTGATATTTGCAGAATAAGATCATTTGCACATCAAGATATGTTCGACACACATCGTTGATTGACGAATTTTGGGGAGAGACAACGCCAGAAATCAGAGGGATGTTACGAATTGGCGTTGAAGAGCTGGAGTCCCACGTGGTCTCACTGTGTTCGTGACATGCAAACCCTAAATTGCTACACCACCGCAGTATCAAAGGTTAGAGGCTGGAGTTTCAATGGTGTTTTGTGATTGGAATTGGTGAAAGATCCAAACGGCTGTTCCTTATACTGTTTCCTTCTCACAGTTGTCCCAAGATAATGGGGCCGATGACCGATATGTACTAGAATTAAACTGTACATGTATACAGGTAGGTATAATTCGTAGAATCGCAGAAACTATCGTAATAAAATAACTTGCCATAATTACTATAAGTTAGGTGAAATTTAATGTCTTTCACACTCATATTTGTGTTTTGATACCGTCATCTTAGAGTCCTTCCGAGAAAGGAATCTCATTTATCAGTTGGGTAAATTGCGGATCCATGAAATACCTTGCTAATCTCATGGCCCACATCAATGTGAGCTGAAGCTCCGGCGAATCAGCCTCGACATGAGAAACTCTGACACTTCCATTAGTAAGACATAATTATATCCTGCGAAATCGAAAACATGCGGCCCTCGTCCTAATAATTCATTGACCATGAAAGTCCAAGCTAGTGACAATTCTTCACGTGAAAAGAACATTCTTAGTTTAACTGTTGCAATTAGCAAAAAAGAATAAAAGGATACCTGCATAGGTATCATCTTCCACCTCATGTCACGTACTCTAATTAAAGTTTATTTTGTCTTGTGCTCTAATTTCATCTATAAATGGAAACATACACAAGGCATATCTCTCACAAACTCAGTATCCCGAGAAGTTAGAGAGTTGATAAGCACGGCTAAGATCACCGGTCGCAAGTCCACCGTCTTCTTCACCTTGGTTTCGATACTCTTCTTCCTCCTGATGGTCTCCGTGGTTGAGAGCAGAGTTGTCGGGAGTAAGCAATGCGTTCCTAATCTCCATTAGCGACGATATATTTTCTTGTCGTACACTTCAAAATCTTATTCTGCAACTTCATCGTATGTTGAGGATTCGATTTCTATTTTGAAACCTCGGCCAACCGCAAGTTACGTCCCTAGTACCAGACCGTTCGACCAGTTTTTTCCTAGAGGAGGATGAGCATCTTGACAATACCATGTTGTCCCGCAACATCGAAAGAGTTTCAATGCACACGCTAACCCGATTTCTTTCATTGCTAGTGTAAATCACGCGATTAGTGAAGGGTTCACTTAGTCATCAATCAAATCATTTAGTTGGGGCTCAAGGCTTTCTCTGGTTTTATGCGTGGTGGTGGTTCACAGGGGTTCCCCAGGCCGAAACCTGGCCCGGTGTGCAGCGAAGTGGCGGGAGTGGAAAGCGGAGACACTTGCTTCGCGGCCGCACGGCAGCTCAACTTGACAATTGAACCCTTCCGTTTCATCAATCCGAACCTGAACTGTGAAGCTCTCTTCGTCGGTCAACGGCTTTGCATCACCGGGAAGTCGACGTAAGACACAAAGATGTTTACAATCCAATGAATGAAGTTGTAAAAGAGTACAACGCGGTCGTCACCCAGTTGCTGGTAATTGCACGGTGGTGGTCTGGTCATCATGTTTTTTTTTCAGCTCCATCAAGCAACACAGTTTTGAGTATTGCGACCATAGGTAGAAATAAAGTTAGCACAAATGTTTTCGTTTGTGGTTTTTGCTGCACAAAACTGATGGGATTTATCCTAAAACAAATATCAAGTAATCACACAGAAGATAGAAAATTGATGACACGCGAGATTACCTAGGTTCACCCCATAATAGGGCTACGTCCTGCAAAGGGATTTCACTATATTTTTTCGCTCGTTATAGTGATTTTTCATACGAGTACAATATATATGACTTAAAAAATAATGGGCCAAAATCCTAGTCTATCCGAAAGCCCTTTATCCCACAACAAACGGACTTACTTAAATAAAAGCCTAAACTCGATGTTGTTTAGGGAGCGCTGCCCCCGAGTCCTTGCCCGCTCACAGGCGAGCGGGGCAGCCGTCCGCTCACCAGGCAGCGGGACCCCTTTGCCGAGGGCGCTGCCCTCGAACCCCCGTATTCCTCTCGTAGGGATCCCATGTCGTCGGTTCATACTTCGATTTCCCTATGTTCACGTGGGCATGCTCGATATGAGAAACAAGGATCCCCGAAGTATTCACCAACTCCAATAAAAATATGGGTTCAGCTCGACTCGACTCGAAGATGCGCCTCGTGATTCACATATCCAAACCTATTTCGGGGAGAATTGGTTAGGTTCGTAATTTGAAAACCTGTAGAACCAGTCAATTGCAGATTGATTGAATTGGACGGTCGGTCTTGTTTCGAGGTTAAACGGACCTCGGAGCCGGTTCTGTACTCGGTTCTTGCAGTGAAACAAGTGTTCTTTGATTCGGTTCTCGGGGGAATTGGTCCGACTCCGGATTTTGTAAACCTAGAACCAACTTAGGACCGCATTCGGTTCTCGATTCCGGCTTCCGACCAAGAAACAAATCAGTGTAGCCCACAAAAATTGCGCAATGCTGCATCTTCACTACACAAAGTTAAAGAAACAATAAGATTTAGGTAGAATCAGATTTGAGATTGATAATGCTCGTATAGGCACTATCCTTAATGCCACGTCACCCACATATCATAATAGTGTCAGGTCGTCAACATTCCACGTCATCAATATGGTCATTCATGTTATTGCTCACAAACTCTTAACCCCATCCAAATAGCTCGATTTACCTGAGTGGCTACAATACAGCGTGGGCTACAAATTTTTGAAGGGATAGAACTTACGGTAATTTTCATTTATTCATTATATATTTATTTTTTCCAAAAGAGACTGCTAATCTCACATTAGATTAAGGACAGTCGCATAATCAAATTGGCCTCTGTTATAAATATATTTATGTGAATGTATCATCTTTTCACCTCCTCTATTATTATTGTAACGTTTTCTACCTTTTCACCTCCTCTATTAATATTGTAACGTTTTTTACCTTTTCATTTCCTTCATTATTGATGTAATGTCTTCTACCTTTTCATTTCCTCTATTAGTAATATTCATGAACCATTCATGCACCCTCGAGCCTATAAATAGAGGCTTTGTAAACTTGTTGGATAAGGGAATAAGAGTTAACATTTGCTCCTTACTTCTCTCTTGTCTCTTACTTTCTCTCATTATATTTCGAGTTGATTTTATATTTTTAAGTTGATTCCAATTATCACCGTTTACTTCACAGCAGCCTCTAACCTCATCGTATACTTCAATTTACTTTATTATTTCGTCAAGGCTGAATAAATTAGCATCTTTTTGTCCATTAGTAGTCAAAAATGGGAGGTAAAGTCCCCCACAAACTCCATTACAGCAAGTCAGCTTCCAACGGCAGAACAACTTGAATCGCCTATAGGAACTACAGTTACAGCATCAAGCATCAAGGAGGGATCAATCTCCACTTCAAGCGAAGACTACCTACCATTTCTCAGCAAACAGTCCGATGTTCGAGACAAACCCAGATGAGATCTCGTTTTTTTTTTTTTTTACCGACAGCGAGTAGCGCCGGATCGAGAGGAGCCGTCACCGTTTCTCACGTCGCCTCGACCTTGCCAGATACAGTACGAAGCGGCATTCCATATCTGTCCGACCGCGTAATACAGGGTTACGTCTAGTGGCATGCGAATCGGAATGCAAATTAGGAGTTTAAAGTGTTCTATTACAAAGAAATTGCCATCCCGACGTGCATGGCACGTAATGAGATTACAGGGAGTTCTCTTCGATTTCAAGTTCATCTAAAGTGATTTTTCTTGGGTTCACGGATTTTAAAGCCCCAAACACAACCCAATAATCGTCGACGAACGAATCGGAACGTGACATTCACGCATTGCATCAACATCATTGGCTGATTAATTTGGCAAGACACGAAAGTGCCCTAGCCATATTTCCACACGTGATCAGTCCGTAATTCGTCGATCTTATGGGTGATTAGTTGCAAGATGGGTGGTTTCCACCTTAGAACCGAGAATCGTCCGCTAAGGATCGGTTCCGCAGGATGTGAACGGTGAACCATCCGCTCGTTCCGTGGAATCCCACCTGAGAACCGAAACACCGATTTTCGATTGGATCCTAATTATAGTCATACAGAGTATTAACATCAATTAAAAAGAAAATAGAATCAATCCCTAGCTATTGAAGGAGAATGGCTCAACTTGAAACTTTGGCAGTGCATTCCCCATGTTTGCGTTCAGTATTTTTATCACATGAAAAAGTTAAGGACAATGTCTTTGCAAGCGACAATGGAATTGAGTATCGTGGGAAATGCAATAACAGTTGATCAACTAATTAACACAGGTTTTCAACATATATCACGAGTGGAAATAAGTTGGGTCTAAAGTCTTTTTTTTTTTATGAATCTGGACTCTGGATCTTTGAGAAAGATAGCTTCAATTAAGAGAATATACATTTGTATTATATAAATAGACCAATTCGATTGGGCCGGTTGAATGGTTCTCACCCGAAATCGAGAGCCGAACTAGTACCTACCAGTTTCAGAAAATTAAAATTGGGAATCAAATCGATGCCTTCCTATTCTATCCAAAATCAACCGATTAGGTACAATCCGATCTAATTTGGGTGAATCGTGATTTTTTTTTGGTCTTCCCTGGTTGGTCTCACGGTGCGTGTCTTAAAAGAGTAAAAACGGAATTTTCATTAGTTAAGATGACAGGAACCTCCAGCACCATGTGGTTGACGACTCTTTGATTTAAGACAACGAAAGCCCTCTTTTCCTACACAAAGGGCGAGAAAAAGAAGGACCGCCGGTCGTCGCGGTCAAATGGGTGAGAGAGAGAGAGAGAGAGATGCGCTCTTAACAAACGCAACCGAAGACCATGCATGTACGTACGTACGCCTTCCCCTCTGCTTCGTCACGCCCGACCGCACTCGGACACCTCACCGCCCTCTCCCCTCCCGCCACGTGTCCTCCTTTCTCCCCATGCTTTCCCGTTTTGCCCCTCCCTTCTCTCTCCTGCTCCCTTAACCTGACAAAACTTCTCCCTCTTCATCTCTTCCCGCGTCTCTCTCTCTCGCCTTCCTTTCTTCCTACGTCTTCGTCTTCGTCTCGCGCGAGCATCTCCACTCGTTCGCTCTGGCGAAGCCGCTGCAACAACCTTCCCTGACAGCTCAAACAAAGGTTCTCTCTCTCTCTCTCTCTCTCTCTCGCCCTCTCTCTTCATTTCCTCGCGAAAGCAGAGCATGTTCTGTTGTCGCGGGCGTCCTTCGTCTTCCTCCTGCGCGATCGACTTCGCCGTTCGATCCTCGATCAGCTGAGGAAATCGAACCGCGTCGCGTGTTTTCTCCACGGGGAGTCATTTTGAGCGCGATAAGGTCTTTGGCGGTGAGTTCGTGTTGTTGGCTTTTCTTCCTATTTCGCCATGCGAACCTCGAGCTGAGTTGGTGAAGGAGGGAACGTTAGGAGTTTCCGCGAAAACGTATCTTCTTCGAGCGTGAATCGCATTGTTTCTGGCCATCTTTGACGAGCGAGGTTGTCGAGAGTCCTCTCTGCATGTGTTGAGCCGAAGAATTGGTACCGAAGCGCCGGCCGGCTGGTCACAGTCAGATTTGTCCCTAGCGTGCTTTTTAAGAGGAAATGGGACCCCTGGAGATTACTGATTATACTGGAGAGCATTCTGGTGGTGCGTTAAGGTTTTGTCGCCGGTGATAGGCCTACTGTCGAAATTTCTTATTGGAGATGACTTTTAGGATGTTAGAGTCTGACTTTATCTTGTTTGAAACATGCTTTGCTGTGAATGTACTCGTCGTTACTCTACAGAAAGTTGTTAATCTGATTTTCTGCTGAAACTAATTTTTCGAAGGTTAGGATTCATCATCAAATGGTGGTATTTAATTTTTCCAACGGCGCTTCTTTCATCGTGATATGACCAACTGAGGTATCAACAAAAGAGTCTATCCAACTTCGAGTGGAGCTTTGTGGTGGAATTTCCGTGGGCATTTTTGTGCTTTTAGAGAGAGAGAGAGAGAGAGAGTTGGCAATCATGCCTGCGAAGTTCTCTTAGATAACATATGCTGTAAATTTTACTGTTGTGACGTGTGTTTTCGATTGATGAACTTTTTGTGGGCAGGACGGGGAAAGAAGCCAGAGTAGGTTCCACTCGGGCAGTGGAACCAATGGCAAGCCACGAGTCAGGCCCTCAAGGGCTCTCTCGGCGGCCATCTCGGAGCGCTGCCACCACCATATTCTCCACTGAGGTATTCGACAATGAGGTTGTCCCGTCCTCGCTCTCCATCATCTCTCCCATCCTTCGAGCAGCCAAGGAGATCGAGCATGAGCGCCCTCGCGTCGCCTACCTCTGTATGCTTGCCTGAAACCAACTGCTCGTCTTGGATTTGATCGACTAATGAACAGCTACATCTTTGTTTTACTGTATCATCAGTTATTGGTTCCATAGTTTTTATATTTAACTGATGCATTTATTATCCCTATACCTATTAGGCCGGTTCTATGCTTTCGAGAAAGCGCATAGGTTGGACCCAAATTCCACAGGACGTGGTGTAAGGCAATTCAAGACAGGTCTCCTACAGCGGTTAGAGAGGGTAATTTCTTCTCCTCTCATCTGATTCTGCTTCCAATAGTCCTGTCTGTAGATGCAATCTGGATTCCACCTTCCATATATTTTTTTCCTAGAAGTTGAACGACTATGCTTCGTTTACAACATTTTAAACATTCGTATCTAGTGAGTCCATCGATAAAAAGTAGGGGCTTTGATCATTTTATTGTCTAAACGTCAGCTGCTGACTCTGCCATTACCAAAATGCAACAAATAACTCATGTCTAGTAAAGCAGCAACCTGTTTGACATAAACAATGAAGAGACAGCTATATCAATCTCTGTTTACCAAAGATTGTGGACTGAATTGGAGACTCTCTTACTTAGACAATGCATCCAGTCTGGCGTCTCGGTGAAGAAGACCGATGCACATGAATTTGAGAGCTTTTATTATCAATACTATGAAAATTATGTGCAAGCATTGGACCAGGGGGAGCAGGCTGACAGGTAATATATAAGTTGATCTTTTGTTCTCTCCTCATCACCATTCACTGTGCCTCTCTGGTCCTTTCACATATCATGGAGGATTTCAAATGATTTAGTGAAAAGAAGTGACGATGCAATGAGATGATCAGATCCCTATGAGTTGAACTGCTGCTGTTCTCCCATTAAAATTTGTTTGACAGAGCTCAACTTGGCAAGGCCTATCAGACAGCAGGAGTGCTCTTTGAAGTTCTTTGTGCTGTTAATAAGTCCGAGAAAGTAGAAGAAGTTGCCCAGAGGTAGTTTTACTAACTTGTTTGCTGGGAACTTAATTGACCCGAGAGTTGTATGCTTAAATTTCTGCTCCTCTGAGCAGATTATCGCTGCAGCTAGAGATGTCCAGGAGAAGAAAGAAAAGTACGCACCTTATAATATCTTACCCCTGGATTCTGCTGGGGGATCCCAAGCTATTATGCAACTTGAAGAGGTACTTTTCTTTGCTTTATTTGCTTAAATGCTTTTCTATATTTCATATACAGAATGCACGTTGGTATTCCTTGTCCTGACCATTTGATTTGCGTTACAACCATTACTTAAATTGTCTTACTGTATCTCAGGTAAAGGCTGCTGTAGCTGCTCTGAGCAATATACGCGGCCTTGGTTGGCCACTGGGTTTGAGCAACAGAGGCAGAGAGCCGGAAATTTAGATCTTCTTGATGGTTAAGGGCAAGGTTTGGGTTCCAGGCAAGTCTACGGACAGTAAAAGTGATATAATAGTAACTTGAAATCACTCACTGTGTTACACGATAAGGACTTTGCTTGCTATGCAAACTATACAGAGAGACAACGTCAGGAACCAGAGGGAGCATTTGATCATGTTTATAGCTAATGTTCATATAAGGCTCCGTCCCAAGCCTGAACCTCTGAACAAGGTAGGCACCTACACTCCGCATCAGTCATGGTAAAAAGTTTATATTTGTACATTGCATATAGAGACGTTGGTAGATAGCATAGTTTATGAACCAATGCTATACCGTCTAGTTCCCTCTGAAAGTGAGGATTATGGCTCTGAAGGTGCGTGATGACATAATTGTGCTTAGAACATGTAGCGAACATCATTGGTCGCTGTCATATATCTGTCTATGAAGCCTGATGGATATTGCATTGCCTAATTTTCTTCTCTCTCTTTCTCAAACACTGGTTTCTTTCATAGCTTGATGAGCGAGCTGTAGATGCTGTGATGAACAAGCTCTTTAAGAATTACAAAAATTGGTGCAAGTTTTTGGGAAGAAAAACATAGCTTGAGGTGAGAACACGATATAGTAGTTTCTGAACAAACTTGAACTTGTCATCTGAAATCCGAAAGAGCACAGTACTCAGCTTCATGTTTTTGTCCAGACTCCCACAGAGCCAACCAGAAGTTCAGCAAAGGAAGTTGCTTTACATGGGACTATATTTATTAATATGGGGTGAAGCAGCCAAACGTTCGCTTCATGCCGGAGTGCCTTTGCTACATTTTCCATAATGTCAGTACTGTTTCGAATATGAGACAATTCTCTTCCTGTTATTCCCAACCTACCCTCTCTTCACTTGTTATCTTGAGCTCCCAATTAGTAATGAAATGAAGATCTTAACTGGTGCTTTTCAGATGGCATATGAACTTCATGGCCTGTTGGCTGGGGAATGTCAGCATTGTCACTGGCGAAAACATCAAGCCTTCTTATGGAGGGGACGATGAGGCTTTCCTTCGAAAGGTCATAACCCCTCTGTATCGTGTCATAGAAAAGGTACGTAAGCACAAGCTTGCACTGGTCTTATCAAACTTTAGATTATCCTTTCTGGAATCAGACAAATGAAGTTTACACATGTCGATACCAGGAAGCCAAGAAGAGCAAAAATGGAAAAGCTCCATATTCAGCTTGGTGCAACTATGATGATCTAAACGAATACTTCTGGTTTGTGGGGCATTCCAAACCAAAATCTAGCAGACCACAAATTATAATCACTGTTTTACTGTGAAAATTTTGATTGTGAAACATGTTTCCAGGTCTGCTGATTGTTTTTCTCTTGGTTGGCCGATGCGGGATGATGGGATTTCTTCAAGTCAACACGTGACTTGATCCAGGCATGGCTTCTTTATGAATGATAATTTTTGGGTGGTAAGATTGAAACTGTTATCTCCCCGTAACTTTAGAAACCATTCCAGGGAAGAAAGCCTTCAAACAGAAAAGGTGGAAGCACTGGGAAATCAACTTTGTGGAAACCCGCACATTTTGGCACATTTTTCGGAGTTTTGATCGTCTGTGGACATTCTATATTTTGGCTTACAGGTTTGCAAAGGATTAGAACAAGTGATCTTTACTCACTCTGCATGTGATCTTTAGTGAATCTGCTAAATCTGGAATCATAATGCTGTTGATTGCAGGCAATGATCATCATTGCATGGAGTGGAGTAACACCAATGGAGATCTTCCAGAAAGAAATCCTGTATAATATCTCTAGTATTTTCATCACGGCAGCATTTCTTCGATTTGTTCAGGGTATGTCAATAATGTCATCACTATTGCACAATTCAGACAGCACAAAGCAAGGCACTGACTTATAGCGAGTAGTTCAACGGCGGAATCAGGGCATTGTATGAATTTCTCAATATTTAATATTCCTAAACCAAGATCTTTGTTTTCGTTATATTGATCTAGAGATAATACAGCGAAAGGAGACCTTTCCATATCTTGTCTGTTTCTAGAAGAAGACATGACAGTGCATGGATAGAATGGAGTGAAACGTGATTTCTCATAACCAAAGTTACTTGGGAAGCAATAGATCTTCGACTATTTCCTGGATATGTTTTGCCATTAGGTTTCTGGAATGTGTATCTTCTTCTGCTTGGAGAAAAAACTAAACTCACTCAAGCATTCGAAGAAGGGTCTTTATGCTTGTTATCTAACCATGCGTTTCTAAATATATCTAAGAAACTCAGTGGATTTACACAATGAAACATTTTTGATCACCCATTAAAGATGTCACTAGATGGGTCAGAGTGGACGTGATAACCTATTGAGTGTAACCTTTGTCAATCCTATTCATAAACAAAGTCATGTAAGTATAAACAGTTCTTAAAGAATTGTCAAAACTCTCGCAAAG
>JAGVVM010004442.1:0-11139 GCA_019149425.1 Psidium friedrichsthalianum
ATTCTGTGGGGCTGTGAATATTCTGTGGTTTGATGAAATGTTGCTGTCCATACTTGAATAATGCTGTTGGCGGTGGTTGTGTGGGTCCCGCGAGGTTCGGGTACCGAAAAATGCATTTTGGGCCATTTTATGCGAAAACGGGCCAAATAGTGCCCTATTTTACTGTTCACGGTCCCACAACACGGTTCCCGTGCTGTCCAATTAAATTTTGGTTCGAAAATGACATGTTTTGTGTCCCGTGTGATCGAGCACCGAAAAAATGGGTTTTTAAAAGCATTTTATGCAAAATAGGGCCGAGCATATTTATATTACTATTCCAAATATTTGGGGCCCGTGTTCGTATTCAAATAATATTTGAGAATTTTGATTCTGTGGTTTGAATGCCTGGATGAGGCGTGGAGTTGGGTCTGAGGATTTGTGTGGTATCTGAGAAAGGGATTTAGAGGTTAGCTTGCTGAGATGTGTTTCTCACGGGTGATTACCCTTATTTTTCAAACCCTAGAATATAAACATGGCAGGGATACCGCAAGATTGATATCCAGGTGGTGGAGTACCCAGTTGGCAAGAACTGTTTGATGGTGAATCAGTGATTGTTGTAGATGTGGTCGCCCTGGTTGGTTGCTGTTGTTAATATTTGTAGAACTGGTATTCATGTATAATACGGAGCCTAAGATTATGTAATATATGAGGTGTTATGGTTGGTTAGTCCTTGCTCATTTGTTGTTAGGGGTAAGGTATCGCTTCCGCTAGCGCAAAATTCGGATATTAAGGTTTCAGGTCGGCGACAGTCCTGGGATGTCGCATGTATCGACCGTCGTTGCGCAGATGTCGCGCGCTCGTGGAGGTTCGGGGCGTGACATCCCCCTTTTTGTTTGGTATCAGAGCGGGTCAGTGGAGTGATAAGAGTGACGATTTAGAGCAAGGATAGCTCGACCAGAAGTGTATTCGAGGTTTGGAGCGATAAGGGTGTTGATCTATGGGATAGTAAAGTAGATCGACCATAAGGTTTGCTAGCTTTGAGCAGGCTTGTTTGCCGCATAAATATGCCTATGATTGCTAGGCTTAAATCGTTCGATGTTGAGTGATTTGCAAAGACTCTGCTAAGTTGCAAGTGTGACTGGAGTTGAGGTGAGAACCTAGGCCCTGTTATTGTGTGCTATGATAGTTGCCTTGTGGCCGCTTGTTAGATGAGAACTTTATCGATCAATAGATAGGCTTGGTGATCTCTGTGCTTGATGGGGCAGTATAGTGATCGATAATGTTAAGCCTAAGATAAGGCTTGATATGAAGTGAGTAATATGTGAGGAGCAGTGAGGATAATCATGCATTGCAAGTGTTGATTGCATCAAAATTTGAAATTTGAGAAATGTACATGCATAGTTCATGACATTGTTTTGTTGGACTTGATAAACGTCGCTTGGTATGGGACAAGCTGTACGGGATGCCTAAAAACCGTAGTGAGACATGGTATGGGACGTGTTGAACGGGATCTTCTTAGTAGGTGCCTGACTTGGGGACGAACCAGGCGAAAGCTGGTGGGCCTGTAACGACCCGGTTGACGAGGGCGGGGAGTGATCGCCGGAGCTAGAGAGAGCTCGGACAAGGTGCGGCTCCTGGCAGGCTTCTAAGATGGCGACGGGGCAGGAATGAACCAAGTCACGCATTGAAAAGTGGGTCTAGGCGTTGTGCGAAGTCTGACTTATTTTGAAAGATACATTGCATTAAAGTTGATTTCGAAAAACAAATGTTTTAGAAAAATGCATAGCATTGCACATGAGGAATCGGAATGGTGGATGAAAGTTTAAGTGGATTGAGATGCCTTGATTGAGGAATGCCTGAATGCCTTGTGGATGTTGGTGAAAGTCGAGCATTTGTTGTGTACCTCCGTAGTGATCGGAGAGGGCTCCTGTTATGTGATCAGGGATGCCTTGTTTTGTGATAAGACCCACACGAGCGAGTCGGCGAGTGATCCGATCGCGTCGTGGTGGGGTGTGAATTACGTGAAATACGTTTGAATGACCGTAACCAACAGAATCCTGGCATGGCATGTGGTTCTGGCATCGAGAATTGGCAAGATGAGATATGTACAATATCAGTGATAAGGAATGATCTGCCTGAATGTATACTGGACGTGGTAAGTCCATTGAGTGGTGTCATGTAAATTGACGAGTATGAGAAGCGAACTTGAGACGTTCATGGAGTGATCATGAGCGAGTGGCCTAGTAATATCGCCAAGTAGATTTATGATCAGTGAGGTGGGTAATGACCCCGAGAATGGTTAAGAGTTTGAGATGTGGTAACTAAGGAGGATAGATGATCAGAGTGCGCAGCGAAAGCATAATAAGCCACATAGTTGAGTGAGACAACGACTGTAAGGGTCTTGATTTTGCTAAGGAGGAAGTAAAGGACAAGTTTCGAGGACGAAACTTCTTAAGGAGGGAAGATTTGTGACATCCCGAAATTCGGACATTTATAAGATGAATGAATTTGGATTTTTGGGATTAAGAGACAAATATTGGACATCGCTCGAAAGGCTCGAAATTGGCCGATTGGTTCCAAAGTGCCGAGAAGAAAGGCAGTAAATTGGAAATGACCGTTCGCCCCCGATTTTCTTTAGACTCCCTAGACAGTGGGTAGTGGAATTTTTAGTGAGATTAGAATTTCAATCTAGTGCGATCTCTTGACCAATTCCGTTCGTGCTTGAACCCCAATTTGTCCAGTTTGAGTCCGATCAGTCCCAATTTGCACGAATCTCGAGAAACGTCTCGTCAAATATCAAATCAATCACTTCAATCGCGTCAATCGACCATCGGTCGCTGTCGGTCACAAACTTTTGACCGGTCAACCGATGAATAGTGCCGGTCAACGGATGAATAGTACCCCCCAATAATTGAAGATATTTTCTCTTTTCTCTCTCTCTTCAATTATTGTGGCAGATCACTCTCTCTCCCCAGAAAATTCGTGGCTCCTCTCTCTCTCTCTCTCTCTCTCTCTCTTAGTTTTCTCTTGGGTTTTGGCCGCCGGAAAACCGCCGCTCGTTGTGCCGCTTGTTCGCTGCCCAAACGTTATCCGTTTGAGACGCCCTTTAACCTGATCTTCACCTATATCTCTAGAAGCTCTCCACCAAAATCAGCTCAAGATGAGCCCTGGAACCCCCTCAAACAGAGCCAAAACCGAACCTTGCACAGGTTGAATTCCAGTTTCTGGCCTCAACTTCAATCGCCCGCCGACGGAAAATCGACCGTTGGATCATCGTGATTTTTTGGGTATGTTGTATTTCAATGTCTTGTGGTTCTATTCCAACTTGAATCACTTCGATCGGAGGTCGTTTGACCTTCCAAATCTGCTTTGACATTTCGGTCGACGAACCAGTCTTTGTTAACCGAATTTGCATATATGGTTTCATATTAATATATGTTGACCCCAGCGACCCTAGAGCTTATTTCCATGTGAAAACATTGATTTCCAGCTTGTGAACCAACTCGTTCAGCCCTTGAACAGCCCGGGTTCGAACTTAATCCGCCGGAATCCGCCGTTGTCGTCGTTACCGCCGGTCATCGCCGCATCGCCGATCCTCAGCCCTGTTCTGACTTTGTTAGGTAAGCTATACCTCTATTCTCGATTAGAATATTATACATGCCATGGACTAGCTCTAGGGTCCGATTCGAGTAAATCGGTTTAGGAAAAATTGCCGGAATTGGCGTATTTGCGCAAATTAAATTCTGTGGGGGCTGTGAATATTCTGTGGTTTGATGAAATGTTGCTGTCCATACTTGAATAATGCTGTTGGCGGTGTTGGTGTGGGTCCCGCGAGGTTCGGGTACCGAAACAACATGCATTTTTGGGCCATTTTATGCGAAAACGGGCCAAATAGTGCCATATTTTACTGTTCACGTCCCACGAACACTGTTCCCGTGCTGTCTAATTAATTTTGGTTCTGAACATGTTTTGTGGATCCCGTGTGGATCGAGCACCGAAAAATGGGTTTTTAAAGCATTTTTATGCAAAATAGGGCCCGAGCAATATTTATATTACTATTCCAAATATTTGGGGCCCGTGTTCGTATTCAAAATAATATTTGAGAATTTTGATTCTGTGGTTTTGAATGCCTGGATGAGGCGTGGAGTTGGGTCTGAGGATTTGTGTGGTATTCTGAGAAGGGATTTAGAGGTTAGCTTGCTGAGATGTGTTCTCACGGGTGATTACCCTTATTTTTCAGACCCTAGAATAAAAACATGGCAGGGATACCGCAAGATTTGATATCCAGGTGGTGGAGTACCCAGTTGGCAAGAACTGTTGATGGTGAATCAGTGATTGTTGATGGATGTGGTCGCCCTGGGTTGGTTGCTGTTGTTAATATTTGTAGAACTGGTATTCATGTATAATACGAGCCAAGATTATGTAATATATGAGGTGTTATGGTTGGTTAGTCCTTGCTCATTGTTGTCAGGGTAAGGTATCGCTTCCGCTAGCGCAAAATTCGGATATTAAGGTTTCAAGGTCGGCGACAGTCCTGGGATGTCGCATGTATCGACCGTCGTTGCGCAGATGTCGCGCGCTCGTGGAGGTTCGGGGCGTGACAATGCGCACCCTCCATGCCGTCTTGCACGGATACCTGATGAAGTTCATCCGAGTAAGGGCGGGGATAAGCATAACATCTCACCGGATGATCAATGTCAGGACTCGGGATATTCACCATGACTTCCTCTTCTGCATTGCACGCGAAACTGTTCAAGGCATTGAGCTCGTGTTCCAGACTTTGGCACTGTCCACTGAGGTCGGAACATGGGGACCGAATGCCTGACCATCAAGCAACTCAAAGTCTATAATAGTAGCAGAGGATGCACAACAATGGTCAGCAATCTCCACATCCTGCAACATAATTATCATCTCGTGGCGGTAGGGCAACTCTAATCAAGTTCACTGTGGTTTAAAAACTGTTTTTTCTTCTCAAAACAGACTTGGTTTAGGTATGTTATTGGAACTGTCGCAAGAGGACCATTAAAAATGGCCTCAATTAATCAGAAGAGTTCTTGCTGCTTCTAACACTCAACCCCGCAACATGAAAAGGCGCAAGAAGAATCATATACTAGATTTATTGACCTATCTGCTGCTAGCTTAAGCTTTTCCTGGCCACAAAAGAAAAGAAATCACTATCATAAGCAGATAAGTGAATGGATAACATGCAATCTAGGCTAAGTCCCACTTGACTATCGATGCCCCGACTCGTGGGGTTATTCCAATCTAGGTAGGTGTTTTTGATCCAACATTCTGAGATTCACATGTAGAATTCAGTCTGTTCTCAAGGAGTGTGTCCAACATATTCGAGGTGGCAGTGATCATCCAGGAGTAATTTATCTCGGTTAATTGCGAGTTTAAGCTTTTGGAAGAACTAATTTCAGATCACTTTGTGCTAAATGGACAAAGAACTCCTTCGGTTATCCTTAAAAAGTAAAGAATCTGAATGTTTCAACCAGATATCACTGGTGAAACACACAAAATGTAAAGCAACCATTCCCTCAGCCTAATATAGATCTTCATGGAGTCCTAATTCATGGACACTGGTCCGAACACGCTAAAGCAAACCAATCTAGGCATCTTGAAGAGAGTTCTAGCAGCATAGTTGAAAGCAGAAAATCAGATGCGTCAAAACTCTTCTCACCCTCCCAAGGAAATCATGTGCAGTACGAAAGAATGTCCCAGCCAGTTCATCTTCCAGAGGTTGCGGAACTTTGCAGAAAAAAACGCTTACAGAATTGAAGTGTAACTGTGGCCATGGTGAGTTGTGATCTCCCCCAAGCTTAACAGTTCTTGTCACCCTAAATAAAGATAATCACCATTTAGTGTGCCAATGAAAAGGCTGGATTAAGTGTTGCAAACATCTTAAGCTATGGTGCAGTTTCTTTTCAAATGCAAGAAAATTCGGCAGCCAACGATACATTTGCAGAGTAGCTAGTTCTCGCATTCCTACTCTCCAACAGGGAAAAATCCATTTGCAGAATGTGGAAAGATTTTTTTGATATCCATCAGAGATATGACTTAAAAGACGGAAGGTTGCAAATGGCCTCTAACTAGAAATTGAAGTCCATGCTAAAGTGGCAAATCCCAACATGACAAGAGAAAATGGCTCTAACCCAGGAAAATATTCTGAGAGAAACCCGAATATGACTAGACACGGCACAATTTAACTCGAAACTGACACGAATTGACACATTCCAGTCATTTCCACTCATGGTGAAAAACATTATGTGATTAAGTTGAAATATTCTGGTAATGATGCGAGATGACACAAATAGTCAACATGAACACAAGACAAACGATAATCGCCAGATGCTACTCCGCAGCACTTTTGTGGTCAAGCTACTAGGAAACTAGAAGCGCGGTAATAGAAACATCTTAATGTTTTAATTTATTCTCGCTTGCATCGAGTAAATTTCTGAGATCCAGTATGCGTAAGTGTCACACATCTGTAGCATTTTATGCGAACGATTTACCACATAGGCTTCAAAGATTCTCTCTAAGTGATGAGGACGTATAAAGTCATCACCAGTGGCATGCCCAATCAGAACTGGAATGAAGCATGTCTTTGCAACCTGTTGTGGCCAAACAAGAGATTAATCTATACCAACAAGAGAATCAATTACAGGCCACCAAAAACAATTATTTGCGTGTCAGATTGAGTTTAGTCAACTCTGCTTCTTCAAACATTTCATTTAGAAAGCCCTGATGAACTCAAGAAACAGAGTACCCAGACAAAAGTGAATCAAGCACATATGAGTCATAGCAGTAAGACTTCTACATTTGCCAGGGGCATTTCAGTTGGTCATAACTGAATATTAAACGCAACAAAACAATCACAACATAGTATTTAATGCATTAGTACCTTAGTAGGGTTAAGTTCCGTGATATCAAAATTTGTTCTTTTCTGGACTGTCCTCCGGATGTATTAGATCGCAAATTTTACCTGGGCAGCACACAGAAAGAAGAGGTTAAGGTACTAGGACTCTAAAACTCTGATTAATTGAGCCTCAGCACCATGATTACAACTTAAAAGCAAAGTGGATACCCAGATAAAGAAATTATAAGCGAGTCTCCAGGAGTATGCTCCTCTGTATGTTCAACCTGTACCCAATCTCCTATTCAGACAGTGAAAGTTTTATGCATATTTCAGGTTTCTCTTCTGTCAATGCCATGCGTCGACGTAGAGTGGAGCGAGTGTTGCTTATGACCATACATAAGTGTCCACATCACCATGAGTTTTGGAAAAAATTAATGGCCAAAACTTTAAGAAAAAGTACTTGTTTCAGTTCAGAGAATGTTAAAACATTAAATGGATCTTCTGTTACATATTCTAGAAACATGTGCGCCAAGACTTAGGCAAAACTATAAGATAGTGGTCTATCACCCAACTCTTCGGTATTAAAATAAGTTCGGAGCATTTACTTACACTGAACTTGGGCAAGGAATACTTATAGGTATCCACTAACTCCATCATCTAGTCAACTAAAACAGAGAAGGCACTGTCAAGAACCATTCCAGCAATTGATGGATCCTCAGCTCCATACATTAGGCTGTGAGAAGGTTTACAGATTGTTAAGGACATATCAAACTGGCAAAAGTGCTTCCGACATAGAATTGTGACAGTGACTAACAAAAAGAAGCAATCCTTTCCGGGACCAATTCGATAAGTTTTCTTGAAACAAATTACCAAGAGAGTCTTAAGGTCTCCCCCACTGAGATTACATGCAAAATTTCAAGCAAAAGAATGGGATCTCAATGGCTATAAGTACATTGCAGCCTTGACCATCCCACAGAGGATGATAAACTACATAGTTTAGCCATGATGAGTTCTCTGCTTTGTACATTGTCAGCTTGCAAGCCTCAAGTAAGAGTTTCAAAGGAAAGATTACCGAACCTAGTAACAGCACCCATTGAACGACCCCACAAGCCGATCAAAGGGACATTTCCATCAGCCTGAAGAGAGTTGACCACAACCCTCGGTCATCCTTCTGGAGGGGCAAAAAGACTGTAAGTTGGCAGTTATAAGGAAGAATGATTTTGCTACAGCATGCATAAGGATGACAAGTTCAGAAGCTCTGCAACTGAAGCTAATGAGTTCTAGTTAAGACAAATACTGGAATTAGTAAGCCCAATTGCAAAAAAAGGGTTTCGAACGAGAGATCCAAGTATTGGCTCTAAAAGCATAATAACCTGACGGCAGAGAACAATATGGTTGTTTCATTCTACAGGGACTATGCTAAAACTTGCCCTAGGGCATAAGTATGCTTAGCACATTCACCACAAGGATTTCATGCTTTTCTTCACGTAGAAACTTACATATGTGGACAAGTCAAGATTAAATAAAGGAAAAAAACAAAAAAGAATACAAGTAGCTGTGCATGTCCATCATGGAAAACAATGGTTGGAAGAATCGATATACTAATAGAAACTCAATTCATTCCACCCCAAAGTCCCATATTCTCCCCTAGAAAGTCCTGATCCAGCAAAATCGAGGGTGAAAACAGTAATATTTGAAGGAAGCAAAACTATGGCCGCTTCACCCGCATCAACTCGGCACCCACTGCACAAAAGAAGAATAAGAGAGCACAGAGACCTAACAAACCTGTGATTTACAAGAGACTGTTGAAACTTGAAACTTTGCTAAAATCATGCAGTACGTATCAATGGACAGTAAACCGGTTCCCATGGCAGAAAATTACGCATGGCAAAGGCTTTCCTCAACCATTAACCACAGGTACATAATGACTGCATTTCAGGACTTCACCACAATGTTTGTGACCTTACAAAATTTGTAGACCAACAGAGATTAATTATGAATAATACGAACAAGGATGTGGAAAATTACAAGACAATCCACCTGCTCATCCATTTCTGGAAATTACATCTTTCTGTTAACAAGAAAGTACACACAGCGATAATCAATACAAAAAACCCCTTCAAATTTAGACAGATTCCCTGTACTTATGAGAGAGGACTAAGACACAGGTCACATCTAAAAAAATATATTGTTGTCCATTTTTGTCCCTTTCTGCATTGTTCATTTGCAATTTAAGCTTTGTCCATTGATGATTCTATTCTACTACAAAAAACAACATGCAAGATGAACAACAAATTCTCCATTTGGCCTATTTGCATGACTTCCGCATTCTTCCATATATGCCCGGTTGTTCCTAGGCATCTTTTTGTTTTCCCAGGTACCACTGAGTCTGATTTCTAGGTCTCATCATTCCTCAAGGTCATATATCTCCTTCCATGCCTCTTCATTGAACCAGAACTTTTCTTCATCTGATTTTATATGAACCAGAAAGGAGGTATCAAACTTCAAAATGACATAGTGATCCTTGCTCATGTGCTTCAGAAGGATAATACATCATTCCCCCATTTATTGAGCTGTGACCCCTTCTTCATAACTACACAAACTACTCTATAATCATATTAGATGCAAATGAGCAAGGCTTTCCAGTCAAAAGTGCCAACACAGACAGAGATGCACAAATCCTAGTAGGTCAAATAAGTGAAATATAATGTTATCAATATTGATGCTCAAATCTTTTGACTTTCACTGGACTATATATCTTACAAAGTTACCCTTATTATCCGGATTAATCACAAAACAGAACAATTCCATCTCATTTAGGTGGCCTTTCACTTGCCACATTGCCTTGCACAAGTCAAAAGAAACACTAAAAGAGAGAGTGTTCGCCTTGAACTAAACAAGTAATTATATCATCAAAACATCCTTGTGCAACAGAGTCCGAGCCTTCTATTCCCATATTTCCGACTAACTCGATCCTTTGAGCATTGGAGCTGGAGAGCCTTGGCATTACAATCACCATCTTCATGCCTCATGACAGTCCTAGCCACGTAATTGTCTTCATGTATGTCTGACCCATCTTGTCCTGAATACACTACCTACTCATGTGGGATGATGGCGACATGTAGGAGGATGGAAAATACGAATTCAATGAAGAGGCGCAAAACAGCAAGTGAACACTCATTAGGTCAGTTGAGATTGGATGGGAAATCAGCTTCAAGTTTATCACAAAATTCTACAACACAGTCCTTTTGATAGAATTTTCCTTTCAGCATGAACTCTTGGTCTAGTAAATTAGTTTTTGGATGATACTCCCTGCATTTTACAAATGAATGTACTCATAATGACTTCTAAAGTTCTAATGACAAGAGAGGAAGTGAGAAGTGGAACAAAAGAGATACTGGCAAGCGACTAATGAGAATGCACCACCGGCAGAATTGGAACACCATCTCTCGAACATTGCCGTTTGCAATGACTCTTTGTGTTTTGGACAACTAGCCGCATTAATGATTCATAATGAACAGAACCCAAAGGAAGGCTAAAAATATGCCTAAAAACATTGGTTTGCGCCTGTTACACTGTTAAATCATTTTCCAAACTTTCACAGTACTACTACGAAACTTTCTTATCAAAATGCATGAGGTGGAACACTCGTACACCTCGAAATCAACCCCGTCAACTTCATAGTAGTCGACGAAATCGAAACCGAGGACTCTAAGAAATCACGAGCACGATTTACGAGAATAAAACGCACAGTCGAATGCTTTCTCGTTCATGACGGAATCGGGAACGCGAGACACAGCCTTGCAAGAGATTACCTGGGAGGCCTAGCGACAAAGCTGACGAACTGCTCATAGATTCAGAATTTCAAAAGAATATGAACGATCCTTTCCCTCTCTCTCTCTCTGCGCCAAGTGAAAAAAACCAAGCAGTAAAAACCAGCTCATACGGACAGAGACGAGAGAAGAGGAGAGAGAGAGAGGAAGTTCGGCGATGTTTCGAAAAAACAAAGAGACGAAGAAATGGCCTCGGTACCGTGGAAACAAGTACAAGTACAGCCACCGAAATCTTATGAAATTAGCTAGTTGGGGGCGGGCATCTAGTACTAGGCTTCAATCTCCAATGCACGAGGCTGTCTTCCTGCGGAGCTTGAGCTAAACTTAAAAACGGTCCGTCTCCCAGTACACGTCTTCGTTACTTACAAGATTCTGAAGTGTTAAGGGCAGCCACCAGCGCGCACGACTCCGACAAAATCGGCGAATGCACAAGTGGATCCTTTTACCCTTCTTCGTGCGAAACCCATC
>JAGVVM010004443.1:0-42925 GCA_019149425.1 Psidium friedrichsthalianum
TTATGTCAGTTCTTCCACACTTTTTTCCTATCCACTTCCTCCCATTCCAACCGGGGAAGGAATACCATCGTCTTCTCCACCTCCATTTTCTCTCCTGCTCTGCAGACCCTTGCATCAGTGTTTTCCCTTTCGCATCATCGCCGTCAACCTTCATTTGTATTCAATGCTACCGTCCTGTGGCAAGATCAGAACCTAATCAATGCCTTCAACTGCAAACAACATCTTGATTCAAGCACTGTTCGTCGCATCCTCCGTGTAAAAACCTAAGAAATTTCCAATTTCCCCAGAAGCAGAGTAGTACATACAACTGCTGATTAGACATTCTGATTAGAAAGTGGTGCATATACTTTGGCGTCATCAAATATAATCCAGCTCACTTTCCTACTGTTCTGATTAAGCATCTGAAAGCAGAATCATATTAAAAGGCGTCTGCGTCCAACAAACTTTCTCAAATTGTGATAAAACAGTAGAGTTTCCAAATCTTCTGATATATGCCCTTTTCTCTACGCTACCGTGTTGATTCTATTAAATGGCGATTTATCTATGGTAATTGTTTAAGAGAGTGACTTACAGTACATGGAAAAAAAAAGGAAAAAAAAAACACTCTGACCTGTCATCGTGATGATATAGGATCTTTCCCCATCGAAACCTTCTATGCCGACTCATCACAGGCTTGTTGAGATCATCAGTGTGATGATATAGCCATTCCTTCCTTCGAGGTATTGGTCCTGCGCCACAGATGGGCTAACCTTCTCCCTTTTGTTCCAGTTGCAAAGTATCAGCGACGAAATCCCGGTAGTCACTGGTGCAGCTTATTGCGATATAGGCCTGTGGTGAAAGTCATTAGCACGTTAGTGACTAATGTCTAGCCCCTAATTCTTCTAAAATATTTATAGTAAAATTTAGTAAATCGCTCAGCGAAAAAAAAAAGAAAGTAAACAAGTAAAAGAGGATGTTCTCAATATGTCACCTACTATCTATTATATTATCTAATTTTCTGTGTATATCAAGTGGACCCGAAACGCATGGCTACCTAATTTAATCTGGTGTATTTCTGATTTTTGGCTCTCGGATTCATAAATGTTTCCTATCGCTGATTTATGCTGATCTGGATACTCCTGAAGATATCAAATTCTTATTGGTGTTAGACTTGTTTTGTGGAATCTTGTTTGTTCTATTCTAGTTACCAAGGGATCATACTGTGTTTATTGTTCAAGTTTTTCAACAATGAGATGCTGGTTTCTGTCATAGGTTCATCGAAATCGAAAGGGCGTTAGCTTTTGTTGGTTTCTCATCGATCATACCTGGTTGAGAAGCTAGGATTGTTTCGATGTTTCAGTTAGGCTTGCATTTCTATTTGCTCGTTCGACGCGCTAGAACCATTTTCGTTGCATTGACAAGATTCCAAAGCTGTTACGTTACTCAGCTGCGAGTCGTTCGTCCAAAAATTTTCTTTAAGATGGTCCACTTGTTGTTTTGTTCTGAACACGCCTTCTTTGCCAAAGCAGTGGTGATCCTACCCTTCAAAATAAGCTGACTGGGATAAACAGCGCAAAGAGAAGCCAAAAATTTCACGTTCTTCCCCCTTTTTACGTGCTTTAGAAAATGATGCAGAAATGAAGTCGAACAAAACTACAGGGGAATGTCTTATGTCACTATTAACGTGTTTTGCACACGGATCAATTAATATTCCATTCCACTGATCTAAAGTGCGCTTCTTGCTTATTCATTCCTTACCTTCAGTTCTGAGACTTCTTAATCAACGAGCAATCAAGTTTAGCACTATGTACATTTATGGTGGGGCCGAGTCTTTATGTCCATTAAACTTTGATGCTTCGTCTGTAATTAAGTTGATCGTAACGCGCTTTGTAAAACGAATTATTCGATGGTCCCCCACAGATATTCCAAAGTGACGTGCAACCGATTCGATACGCACAAAACTGGCGGTATCTTTATCATGCCTTGTGTATAAATAGATGCTTTGGTGATTTCTTATCATACCTTTTTATAGCATATGGTAAATTAATGTGAGAGTTTTGGTTAATTTATCACAACTTTTGTATTTCTGCAAATTGCATTGATATAGATTCAAGATTTGACCCTGTCTACAACCCACTTTCTTGATTAAAGAACATAATGTTTTTCTCCCTATTTTTGTCATTTCTTCTCAAGTGAGTGTCGCAATCTTTCCATTGTAGACCGACACCCCTCGTCATTCAAGCACCTCCTTCAGAATCAAGCACCTCCTTCAGAATTAAGCACAAACCATCACAAGCGGAATTGCATTTGGTTGAGCTTCCTTTCGTCGGTATCTGAAGTTTCAATTTTTACGATATGTGAAATGTCTTGATATCTCAATTATTATAAAAATATCAGTCTAATTTTCTGGTGTGCCATGCGGTTCGAGCAATGTGATTCTCGTCCATTAATGCGTTTACACACAGAGCGATTAATCATCCGCTCCACTGATCCAAGTGTGCTTTAGACTTATTCAATTTCTTACCATGTGTTTCTGAGATTTCTTGATCATGAAGCCATATAGTTATAGTACAATGTACATTTTGAGTTCATGTTCATTAAATTTTGATGCTTCTTCTGGAATTAAGTCGAACCTAGTGCGCTTGTAACAAAATTATTCACTGGCCCCCATCGAGATTCTGAAGTGACTTGCGACTGACCTGATTACGCATGCGCTGGCGGTATCCCCATCCTGCCTTGTGTTGCATAAATAGATGCTCTAGTTATTAGTCGCTGAACACATACCACACCATCGACACTTGAATTTGCAAGACCGACTATGGCTTTCATTCATCTCTTCTGCCTTACTGTTCTCCTTTCCAATGTCAGTTTCTCTCATGCCGATGACCGCGGCTCAATCAGCAGGTGGGGACCTGCTCACCTACATTGTCCAGTGACTCCCCTTGACGGCCAGGAGTCTTCCGAATCGGATAACCTAGAGTCCTGGTACCACTCGTTCTTGCCAACGAACTCTACTGCCTCGGAGAAACAGAGCCGAGTGCTTTACAGTTACGGGAATGTGATGACCGGTTTCGCCACAAGGCTGACTGCGAATGAAGTCACGGTGATGCAAGACAAGCCGGGATTCGTGGCAGCTCATCCAGAATAAATATATCGCCTCCAAACAACTCGCAGCCCCCACTTCTTGGGCTTACCCTTGCGTCTAGGACCTTCCAATGGTTCAACTACGGGAAAGGGTGTCATTATTGGCGTGATGGATACGGGAGTAGCCCCTGACCACCCTTCCTTCATGGGGGCTGGAATGTCGCCCTCCGCCGGCCAAATGAAAGGGGCGGTGTGATTTTGGCCCTTGCCAATGTAATAACAAATTGATAGGCGCCAGGACCTTCAACAATTCGGCTAAGGGAAATGTGACCACGCCACCTAACCGATGACGGTGGGCATGGGACTCACACGGCAAGCACTGCAGCTGGTGCTTCCGTGGCGCAAGGCATACGCTTGGGATGGTCGAAGGCAGAGTTTGTTGGCATGGCTCCACATGCACACCTGGCGATCTACAAAGTATGCTTCGCAGATTATTGTTCTTTGGCCGACATACTGGCTGGACTTGATGCTAGCCATCAGTGATGGTGTTGACGTGATCTCGATGTCGCTTGGCGGTCCCTCCTCTCCATTCTATATGGACGGCATCGCCGTAGCCACTTTTGCCGCCACACAGAAGGGGATCTTTGTTAGCTGCTCTGCTGGGAACTTGGGCCCAAACTCAGGCTCATTATCTAACATGGCTCCGTGGATGCCCACAGTCGGAGCGAGCACCGTGATAGGAACAATGTCCCAACGTAAATTCGGGAACGGAGAGGAATATGAAGTGAAACAGTATATCAACCCTCCTCCCCTTCAACTTTATTGCCTCTGTGTATCCTGGGATTGACGGGACAGAAGAAGAAGTTTTTGTACAACGGGGCATTGAGAAGCAGCCAAGTGAAAGGGAAGGTTGTCTTGTGTGAACTAGAGGGGACCGTTTGAACAAGCAATCGAGTGAACAGAGCTGGGGGTACCGCAATGATTTTGATGTGTTGGTCGTGTGTCTGGCCTTCCGTCGTCTACTACGACACCCTAGAATCACCGTAGTCGTGTTTTAACAACAAAACAAGCGAGGAATCAAGCTCGCGTACCTGATTTCGCTTCCATGGTTGAGTGGTGCGGAAAACCGACGAATAAGCTTCGGTCCTTCCCCTCTATGCCCTCCAGACTACCTGGCACCAATGGACTACCGACACACATCTCTCTCTTTCTCACAAGCCTTATAGAGAAGATGGAGAGTGGAATGGCAAGAGTAAGGGCTAGAGGGGGGGTCCTAGCCATTTATAAAAGTTCTAGCTGGGCCCTCCAATCACGGGCCGGGCCGGATTCGGCCCACACTAGCAGGCCCATATTCGGCCCATTAAGAAACTTTAAATCCTTTCTTTATTAAACCAATACGTATACGGTAAATTAATACCGTAAAACGGTCAATTACAATTCCAATTAAGGCGAGCCCATATTAGGAAAACTCTAACATTCTCCACTTGGGCGAGCATTAATTGAAACTGTACTGTAGTGCGCGTCTTTATATTGGTTTAAGGATTATTCTTAACGGCCAATCCGATCCCATAAAGTCTTAAACACCGGATCATGCCAGTAACTGCGTCAGCAGACACAGAGCCATCCATGGTCACAAGTGTTCTTAACTTTACTGATATGGATTTAATATGGTAGTGTGGCAATTGGATAACACCTCAAAAGAGATATACTTTATGTGTTATCCACTTTGTCGGACACCATTCTCTCTCCTTATGTGACACAGAACTTAATGCGTCACTAGAGAATATCTATATGGTTCTAATGAACCTGTATATGTCTCAGCTTTATAGTTAACTTTTCTTCATGTGTAACAAGACATATAAACACGGCTAATAACCAAATGCCCATAGCCATTACTCGAGATTTACACATATCTCAAGATTTACAAAAATATGTATTTAACATTAATAGTGCTACAAGCACTTCAATACATATCACACGTTACAAAATGTAACAAAATAGATGTAAACTTTATTAGAGCAAACTGAAAGATGCCTCCCACTAAATCACAGCATCCAATGATGCCTCTAAGCCCATACTAGCGACATGTCGCTCAAAAATACAAAGGCGAAGACCTTTAGTTAGTGGGTCTGCAATCATATCATCTGTGGAAATATGCTCTACTGCAACGTCACCTTTCTGCACGGACTCCTTTATGGTCAGAAATTTGACCTCCATATGTTTAGACCCCTTAAGACTTCTGTTGTTATTAAAAAACAACACTGCAGAATTATTGTCACAATATAACTGTATGAGTCTATCAACAAAATCAAATACGGTCAACTCCCTAATGAGGTTCCGGAGCCAAATCGCTTGAGTAGCAGCTGAAAAGCACGCTATGAACTCCGCTTGCATGGTTGAGGAGGATATGGATTTCTGTTTCTCACTTTTCCATGATACTGCACCGCCTGCCAACATGAATATGTAGCCTGTTGTCGACTTCTTGTCGTCCTGACAGCCCGCAAAATCTGAATCCGAGTATCCAACAAGCTGCAGTTCTGAACACGCCTGTAAGTCATGATGTAGTCCCTTGTCCTCTTTAGGTACCTCAAGACCTTCTTGGCAGCAACCCAATGATTATGTCCTGGTTGACTGATATCTGCCTAGAAGTCCTGTCGCAAAAGCGATGTCTGGCCTAGTACAAACTTGAGCGTACATGATGCTCCCAAGTGCACTGGCGTAAGGTACATTCTTCATTTCGGATTTCTCCATCTCTGTTTGAGGACACTGCGAAAGATTCAACTTATCACCTTTACAGACAGGAATAATACCTGGCTTGCAATCCTGCATGTTGAATCTCTCCAGAATACGATCAATATATGCCCTCTGAGATAAACCCAAAATATGGCGTGAACGATCCCTATGGATTTCAATGCCAAGGACAAAGGACGCCTCACCAAGATCCTTCATGTCAAAATTCTCTGACAGCATATGCTTCGTCTCATGCAATAGATCAATATCACTGCTCGCCAGTAGAATGTCATCCACATAGAGAACAAGAAAAATGTATTCTCTCCCACTGACCTTGCAGTATATACACTGATCCACTTTATTTTCAACGAAGCCAAATGAAGTGACAACGCTATGAAACTTGAAATACCATTGCCTAGATGCTTGCTTGAGGCCATAGATTGACTTCTTCAGTCTGCAAACAAGGTCACTCGAATCATCAATCTCAAACCCTTCAGTTGAGTCATATAGACTTCTTCTTCGAGATCTCCATTCAGAAAGGCAGTCTTGACGTCCATCTGGTGTAACTCCATGTCAAAATGAGCCACTAAAGCCATAATCACTCTGAAAGATTCTTTAGAAGAGACTGGAGAGAATGTTGATTCATAATCCACTCCCTCTCTTTGAGTGAAACCTTTGGCCACCAGTCTGGCTTTAAACTTTTCTACCTTTCCTTTGGAATCCCTCTTCGTCTTGTAGACCCATTTGCAGCCGATCGCCCTATGACCTGCAGGCAACTTGACGAGCTCCCAAACTCCATTATGCCTCATAGATTGCAACTCATCTTTCATTGCATCCAACCACAGTTCTGATTGTGCACAGGAAACAACATCCTTATAGGTAACTGGATCAATACGCAGCCTATATCATAGTCCTGTTCACCCAGATAGACTATATATTCTGTGGGATCGCTGATCGTCTTTGCCTAACAGACCTCCTTAGTGGAATTTCTCAGCTTGATTCTGTGGCTGTGGGCTTGATTTACTTCATCAGGAACAGTATCAACCATAGGATCCTGAAGCTCAATAGGCACAGTCACCGGTATGGGAGGCTCATAACAGTCTGTATTGGAGAGAAAACGATACAGTATTTCTCGTACTGCACTTTCAATAGTCTCAGAACAGTACTTTCCAGTCGAATTCAGAAATAGCTGTCTGTATTCATGCAATAGTCTCACAAGTCAGGCTAGACTAGCCAAATTGAATCAAGATAATCAGAATAAATGAATCAGCATTTCACTGTGATATACTAATACTATTTCTTTGACACAGTACTTGTTCGACTGATTAGAAGAGTACTATTATCAACTAGCAGGACTAGGTGTCTGTCTGTGATTCTACAATCCTTGGGTTTCCATTAGGATTGTAAAATCTGTATCCCTTGGAATGTTCTGGATATGATACAAAATAGCACCTTGTGTCTTGGGATCCAACTTGTTCAAGACTGGATTATACAGCTTCACTTCTCAAGACAACCCCAGACCTTCAAATGATTCAGGCTGGGTTTACGTCCAGTCCATAACTCAAAAGGAGTCAGTGGAGCAGCCTTAGTGGGAACTCGATTCAATATATATAGCGCTGTCTTCAAAGCTTCACCCCATAGGAACTTAGGCAGGTTGGTCCTACTTATCATACTCCTCATCATATCCATTAAGGTGCGATTTCGCCTTTCGGCCACACCATTCTGTTCAGGGCTCCCAGGCATAGTGAACTGTGCCACTATCCCAGAATCCTCTAAGTATTTGGCAAATGGCCCTTTAAGCTGTCCAGCATCGCCATGTCTGCCATAATACTCACCACCACGGTCTGATCTGACAACCTTAATGACTTTTCCCAACTGTTTCTCGACTTCAGTCCGAAATATCTTGAACTTATCAAGAGACTCGGACTTTTCCTTAATCAAGTACAGATAACCATATCGGGAATAGTCATCAACAAAAGTGATGAAATAATAATTTCTACACAATGTTGAAGTATAGGGTCCACTTATATCAGTGTGTATGACCTCCAATAGGTCAGAAGTTCGGACTGCAGACTTTTTCTTTATTTTGGTCATCTTTCCTCTACAACAGTCCACGCAAGTTTTCAGGTCATCTTTAAGAGTAGGTAAAATGTCGGCTTTTACGAGCCTTTCCACTCTTTCCCTGGAAATGTGACCAAGGCGTTTATGCCACAATGCGTAAGACTGTTCTTTAGGTAGAGGCCTTTTGGAGACAACCCTTTCGGCTGTATAAGCTACGTATATGTCGTTGGGAGTTAAACACAATCTGTACAATCCATTGGACATGTTGCAGCACCCAACCTTATTTGAATTATAGAACATAGAAACCACACTGTTCTTTATTTCAAAAGAGTAACCACACATGTCCAAACAAGATACAGAAACTAAGTTCCGTCTAAAGGAAGGTACATAGAAAGTGTTTCTTAACATCAAATGAAACTAGATTCTAGGATCAAAATGACATCTCCCACGAACTCAACGTCAGCTTTATTGTTATCTCCCACTATGAGCTTTGATTCATCCTGATTTGGCTTCCTCCGGTTTATGAACCCCTGTATGGTAAATGCAACATGATTAGTCACACTGCTATCTAGCCACCAAGAATTGGATGGGGCTTCAGATAGATTGGATTCACAAACCAGTGCCAAAGAATCATTACCTGTCTGCTCACGTTTAGATAGCCAATTTTTATATTTAGCGCAGTCTTTCTTCATGTGACCCCTTTTCTTACAGAAGAAACATCGGTCACTATCCTTCTTAAGGATGCTTTCTTTCGACCCAATTTGTCAGATGGACCAGTGGTGGGGCGAGTATCTTTATGAGTATGAGATTTAGGCCCCTTGCTCTTCCTATTGCTGGAACTGGTGGCAACTAGGGCAAAGTGCCCTCCATCCTTCTTCAATTTTTCTTCCTCTGCCACTACTCTAGATATCAAATCATTCATAGACCAAGTCTCATCCTGTGAGTTGAAATTGGTCTTAATGATCCCAAACTCAGGGGGAAGGGTGTTCAGGGCTTGATGCACCAACACGGTGTCAGGGATTACTATACCTAAGGCATTTAGTTTTGTCTGCAAATCTAGCATTCTTAGGATATAGTCCCTAACACCTCCCATACCCGTATACTTCATATTGAAAAGTAGCTGGATAAGTGTCCCAACCTCAGCATTAGAAGATACTCGGTACCTGGCTTCCAGGGCTCCCATCATTTTTTTGCGGTGCAGTCGGTTGGCAGGCTGCTCTTCAAATGTTCCTGTATGGACCGCTTCAATGACAGCAAGCAGATCCTGTTGCTCTTTTCCTAGGCAGCAAAATGCGCCTTTTCAGCCCTGTGCTGGTCTCCTCGAGGTCAGCAGGCTTGTCTTCATAAAGTGCAACATGAACATCAGCCAGTTCCATAGCAAACAGAAAATCCTCCTTCCATTTCTTGAAGTTTGAACCATTCAGAACCTCTATGGTAATGGAGTTTCATTCACACAAAAGGTGACTGAAAAAACAAGCAATACTTACCATTAGCATCATGTGAGCACAGTGCAACTTTAAATCCTTAAAAGTACACATTTCAGAGAGTCACACACATCATCATATAATCACCTTTGGGCAGAATACATGACATGCAATTGCAAACTCCCTACATGACAACGACCATGAGAATGTATTCCAATTTTCGTGAATCACCACCTTTGGGTGTATGAATCACTAGAATCAGTCACTTCCCAATCATATGTTGTTCATGCATCCCTCCATGGCTTGACGCACAATCACCTCCTTTGGGAGTATGACCATGTATCAGAACAGGAGACATCCACCACAATGCGAGACTGATATTTCTCCAATTCAACTGAGCGTGCCACTTTGGCGGTCACAACCCAATCAAATCTTTGAAACTCTCTCACACCAGGGATATAACTTCATGCCTCACATTTGCCATATGGTGACATGGGCAATTGTCATTAAAATCACAACCAGTGCTAATAGCATTGCTTCACGCATTTGTGGGTTTCAGTTGTGTCAGTGCTCAATTAAAACTCTACACATTCCTTATGTGGTATTCAATAAGTGAGCCAACCATATTATTCCCAAAAATCGTATGGAAATAATTAAATAAAAAATGACGAAAATACCCCCTTATTTTACACTTGCATAAGGGTTTTTCGCATTTTTTAAGACCTTAGAAGGCTCAAAAAATTAAATTGAATATACCACAGTGTAAAGAATTTCCATACGAGCACAACGGTGAAAAAATCACCCAAATCGAACCATCCACGCGCCCTCACGCGCCGCACGTGCATCGCACGTGCAGCCTGACCGTTAACTAACGGTCAACGCCGTTAACGGTTAACTGTTGACCGTTGACTGTCAACTTGGTCGGTTTGACCGGTCAAAACCGGGTCGGGTTGACCTAGTCCTACCGGCCGTGGTTGGGCTGCCACGTGGCACCGGTATGCTGTGCCATGTGGCACCGGTGAGAGTGCCACGTGGCGCAACGGTGCCCTTGTGGTGACGTCACCGACACATTTAATGTGTCGGGCGCGTGTAACCCACGCGCTGCCGGCGGGCCGTTCCTTTAGGCCACGCGTGGCGGCGCGTGGGGCCTCCTATGGCGGCCGGCGACCCACCAAAATGCTCGTCTCGACGAGACGAACCCAAATATGCCATCCAAAATTAGATTTCAGCATGCCAAAATTCATGAAATCAGGTAGAATCCGTATGTGCTAAAACCGAGCTACGGCGGCTCTGATACCAGCTGTTGACCGTGCGTCCGGCCTTTGTCGTCTACTATGACACCTAGAATCATCATAGTCGCGTTTTAACAACAAAACAAGCAAGGAATTAAGCTCGTGTACCTGATTTCGCTTCCATTGTCGAGGGTGTGGAAAACCGACGAACCGGCTTCGATACCTTCCCCTCTATGCCCTCCGGACCGCCTGGCACCAATGGGACTACCGACACACATCTCTCTCTTCCTCACAAGCCTTATAGAGAAGATGGAGAGTGAATGGCAAGAGTAAGGGCTAGAGGGGGGTCCTAGCCATTTATAGAAGTTCCGGCCAGGCCCTCCTATCACGGGCCGGGCCGGATTCGGCCCACACTAGCCAGACCCATATACGGCCCATTAAGAAACTTTAAATCCATTCTTTATTAAACCAATACTGTAACGATAAATTAATACTATAAAACGGTCAATTACAATTCCAATTAAGGTGAGCCCATAGTAGGAAAACTCTAAGATGATGAACCAGAAATCTATGGATTCACTACCTTGGCCGATGTTTATGTCCTTCCCGCGTCTCACGTCAGCTACTGGCAGGTAAGCAGATCAAAGCCTATGTTTTTTCAACCAAAGCTCCCACAGCTAGGATCGTGTTCAAAGGAACCACGTATGAAACCCGACTGCTCCTGCGCTTGCTGCCTTCTCTTCGAGAGGCCCCAACTTGGTGAGCCCCGGACTTTTAAAGCCGGAGAATCATTGGTCCTGGTTTGAACATATTAGCAGCATGGCCATTTCCTGTCAGAAATGATACAAAAGTGAAGTATTATTTCGACATCCTAGCTGGCACCTCCATGTCTTGCCCTCACCTCAGCGGCATCGCGGCTTAATAAAGGGTGTCCATTCGGACTGGTCTCCAGCAGCGATCAAATCCGCTATCATGACTTCGGGTAAGCAGGTGAACATCGCCCAATTCCCAATCCGGGATGAGAGGTTGCAACCTGCGGATGTCTTTGCCATCGGAGCAGGCCATGTCGATCCTGTAAAGGCCGTTGACCCTGGATTAATTTCTGACATTCAACCCGACGATTACATCCCTTATCTCTGTGGTCTCGGATACACTGACAAGCAGGTGGCTACAATCGTTCACAAATCAATCATATGCACATTTAGCATTCTTGAGGGAGAGCTGAACTACCCTTCCTTTTCGGTTACCCTGGACCTCCGCAAACATTTACAGGACCGTGACTAATGTCGGCACGGGAAAGTCATCTTATGTTGCCACAGTTGCTCCCCCGCAAGGCGTGTGTATCAGCGTGGAGCCGCCAAACTTAAATTCTCGAAGCCGAACCAGAGAGCGAGTTATTTAGTCACATTCAGCCACACAAATTTCACTTTCAGCGGTAAGACCGGGAATTACTCCCAAGGATAGTTGAGGTGGGATTCCGAGAAGTACTCGGCAGGAGCCCAATCTCGATTAAGTTCAACTAAGAATGTTTTGATAGCATAAATAAAGAAATACTTTGGATTGTAATTTTGTGTTACCACGATACAAATGATGAAAGGCAGGCAAACGATATGCTCTCGTTTCCCAACTTCGCGCGAAAATTGATGTATTATGTAATTTACAAGATTACTACTACTTATTAGCATACTATGAGACTGGTACAAACTTGTGGTCGTTGTGAACTAATAAAAATTTTGAGGACGTGGTGGAGTAGTGAACAGAATGCCAAATCCAATTGCGTTCGGAAAAAAATTTTGGATAAATAATCCACCTCAGCCCTTTGTAGCACCCTCCTCTCTTAGTTCACGTCAATCGAATGTCCTTTATACCGACAAGATTTGAGAATCTTGCTGGAAAAGCAAGAGAAGGCAACATGGTGTTCTTTGACGCATGTTTCCCTTCAAATTTTTTGTACTCTCTCCATTGTGCTGTCTGAAGGGATCCAAGGGATTACTGGTGGTTTCAGGCAGTCTTTCCATTCTGCCTTGTCTTGTCTACTGGATTCGATGAACTCTCCTCCGAAGCATAGAAAAGTGGGCTGCCTTGTCTGCAAAACACATTCCATCCCTTATCTGTCTACTGGAGACTTGTATGCATTGCAAGAGGATGGAAGAAGATTCAGAACTCTGTTCTACCAGATTGGAACTGTCATTGCAATTATCATGACCATCTTCTCAGCAGCCTATCCATTGGAGAAGCGAAGTCGGTCGGCTGAGAGGAATGAAGAACAAATCGGGCCTCATATTCCACAACTATCACTACCACCATTAATATCCCAATCGAGGAGATTCTGACAACTGGGATATCAAATTGCAGAGACGCCCCTGACTTCTATGTCCAAGCAAATGCGGGATACGTTCCATGGGAGAAGTAAAGAGAACAAAGCTGGTTGTTCTCATGCTCTTGTAGAAGGGTCTCTGAGGCATCTAAACGCGCTAAGAATTCCAAGGCATCGAGAGGGGAACGGTATGAGCGTCCCCAGTGAGAAGAAATCGGGTTGGTGGCCGAAATTGAGACGTCATGGTAGGATGAAGGTAGCAAAGGGAGGATGGGTGAAGCTGAAGGTGCCAGGTACAAAGCCATCAATGAAAACTTCCAAAACGCATTTAATCGCTTTGTGAGAATTATCAAGTCATGCCTTCAATAGACCGTTTACGTAAGCTCTTTAGTGACTTGATTTAAGGTTTTTGACAGCAACTAGTTCATACGGGCAGGATTTCACATAGAAGAATCACGCGTATCGGTCACATTTATAAAGGAAAACCACTCTTTCCTCAAATCTTAATCGAATATGCAGAAGATGGCCACATCAAATCATTTTTTTGTTTCATTTATTCCATCAGATAGCTTCATGAGCCATTTTATTCAAGATCATGTTTTCCCCCTTATGCGACCACAGGTGTTTGAAAGACATTACCCTTTTCGTCGACATAAATAAGTACTCAGTTACAGCAAAAATCAGTAAACCTAGGTGCTTTATCCACCGGGAACAGCAAGACCGTCACCAACGGATTGTCCTCCTCGATCACTGCCTTTGCTTTTTCTGCATTCTGTCCCACCAACTCAGGCCACCGGACTCGACCCCCTGCAATTAACCATTCATTGACCTCTATCTCATATTATGTTGTCATACTTAACTAATATTGCATGCCTCATCATCCATGCATGCTACTAAATTTCAAATGCTCGCAAATCCAAATGATTAATGGCTTGTATTTCGAAAATGATTGATGCACGTAAACAAGATTGTAAGCTAGAAACAGGAAAAATAAAAAGAAATTAGGCCTTTTCACGGCATATTACCACAACATTCTGGACGTATGCAATGCGTCCCATCACAAGGTGGGGGAGGGTGTTTGACCACATTCGACATGCTTCTCGTCTTCTTTGAAATAAAGCAAGATGTAAACTATACGAGATATTGTCGTAGGTACAATCCTTTATATACCCATTTTCGAGTGCTATAGGCAATAAATGCTTCGACCATATGAGATATAAAAGAGAATCCCTCATAATCATCTAAGTAGAGCAAGTAAATTCCTCGTAGTCATCTAAGTAGAGCAAGTAACTGACTTTAATGACTCTCCTTAAGAAAGGAAGATTACCACGAACCTATTATAAAAATAAAAAAGCAAAGATAAAAGAGAACCCCTTTTAATAATCTAAGTAGAGCAAGTAAATCCTCGTACTCATCTAAGTAGAGCGAGTAATCTAGCTTTAATGACTCTCCTTAAGATAGGAGGATTACGATGAACCTATTATCAAAAAAGCAAAGATAAAAGAGGACCCCCTATAATCATCTAAGTAGAGCAAGTAAATCCCTCATAGTCATCTAAGTAAAGCAAGTAATCTGGCTTTAATGACTCACCTTAATATGGGAGGATTACAACGAACCTTATTATCAAAACAGCAAAATATAAAGGGGAACTCCTCATAATCATCTAAGCAGAGCAAGTAATTTAGCTTTAATGACTCACTTTAAGATAGGAGGATTACGGTCTTATCAAAAAAGAAAAAACAAGGTCAAATAATGTACTGATAATTCATATGTATCCTATGTCTTAATAATCATTAATTTAATTGGATCCACCAGTTTTAATGGTGGTCCAATGGCACAGATGCCCAATTTTGGAGAATTGCTATTTTAGTCCTTAAACTTATTATACATATTTCAATTCAAACCTAAATCTTTCAATTGTGTTGACAACTGTTTTGGTAGTCGAAAACCATTATTTTATAGCAAAATATGAAAAGGAAAAAATAGCAAAAAAAAATTAGATAAAAATATATAAAAGGCAATTTTCTTTTCCAAAAAATAAAAGAAAGAAAAGCCCGTGGACCAGATGGCGAACCAGCCCTCAGACCGGTCTGCAACGGGCCCCAAAGGCCCAGCCCAGCCCTTTGTCCTCTAGGCCATGGCCCGGCCCCACCTCTCTCTTTTCTCCCGCTCGATTCTCATGGCCACTCACCACCCACTTCACTCACTTCACTCATCTGCATTTACACCATTCACTAACACACAGAGAGTGAAGGGAGAGAACAGAGGAAAAAAACAGAACAGAAAAGAGGGAGATGGTTAATTGAGGGCAAACCCAACTTTCACAAACTTCCAGCCAAAATTAGCCAAAACCTTCGACTAGAGAGTGAAATTACACTCAAAGAGATTTCCAAACATAGGTAGCACGTCCCAAGTGGATGTCGGGAAGGCCTCCTAAAGCCCCCCCAAAAAACTACCCTACTCACGGGTCAAGGTAGAGGTCGGAAATTTTTTCCTGGTGTTGGAAGGCTGGTCACGGTGAGGAAAAGCGAGAGTTTTTAAGGAGAATTAGGGATGTCTGAGGCAAACCGTGACTTGAGAGACAAACTAGAATACAATTAGTATGTGTTTGTGTAAAAGGTGCCAACATAAAGGGTCCCGGAGCCTTTTCTTGGAGACTAACAAAAGCCTTCGTCACCAGTTTTCTTCTTTGCAGATCCCATTTTCCAGCTTGAAAAGACCAAATTTGTGCCACTTTTGGGAGACAATTTCTGGTTCCTTTGTCCAAGAGCCGCGTGATACAGCAACTAGGAAGCACGTTAAGGATCACAGATGTATTTTTGTTCCATTTTTTGACATGGTTTAACCAAGGAAAACCGCGTGAAAACCAGCCAAAGAGCTGATATCTGAGGTTGGAATTTTTTCTAGTGTTGAATCGGTTTCCAAAGGCTTGGCTGTTTGACTTGCTGCGCCCGTGTTCATCCATCACCGAACTTGGTGAGCTTGATGGATGTTATATGGGAGTGCAAATGATGCCTAGGTCAGCTCGGTTTGGTCTTTAGGTCCTTGTGTGAACCACGAGATCGCTTAGAACTTGGCCAAAAACTGAGTCGATCGATACTCGTTCATGGCCTGCCAGCGTGTACCATGCGAGGTGCGTAGTTGGTCTTTTCTCCGATACCTTTGTTGCATTATCAAGTCCATTTTACATACTTGCATTGGATCGAGCAAATTTCCTTTATGTCTCGCGTGTGATAAATGTTGGGGCTTGAATCTGGGCATGCGACCTGTTTGCCTGACCTGGTTCGGACCCAGATTTGCAACCGTGAATTTGAAGCTAAATTTGAATTTGTTTTTGTGTGTTGTGAGAACTTATTCCTTGTTAATATTTTTCCCTGCATATCTTAGGATAACTTTTGAGTCTTTACTTGCGCTTAATATTGCTTAAGGATCGAAATTGAGGGTCACGAACACGGCTCGGAGAGACTGGTTTGAGTAGGCTAACGCTCGCCAGATGTTCGATGAGATTCCCAAACCAAGTTCCAATCTTGAAAAGGTTGATTCGAGCATGGTTTGTGATATTCATGTGTTGAGTAGGTCTATGTTCAGGTAAATCATGCATGGATCGGTTTAATGAATCACTTTGTTTTTTAAATCTGTACATTTTGCGTTGCTTCTTCCATTGCTTTAGTATCTCCCATTCGCTTCCCGACCGAATCGATCGACCGGCAATCACTCCATGACCATCCATTTTATTGCCTGAACCAATGCAAATATTTCCCATCTATAACAATGTTTTTCCTGCTCGCTTTCCGCATCGGAGTTCACACACGAAACTGGAAAGAGGAAATCCCAAGGGAAATGAGAGCTATATATATATATATATATATATATATACAGGTTTTTCTGTTGGAATGCTTGAAACTCGGATTTAAAACTAAGGGCATTCATATTATAATTTAATATGTCGTTATCACATCGCTCCAAGAAAATACCTACCTTTTGAATTTGGGGGTACGCACAAGGAAGTGGATGTTTAGATTTTTGTTAATTCGAAGATGATGAATTTAAACTTTTGATACTGATACTATAGTTCAGGCAACAGTCATGTACATCCATTGTAATGCATACTTCAAAGGTTGTAGATGATCCGGCACAACACCATTGAAGTCCAAAACACCTGACGGATTCCTAGTGAGCTGGTTCTGAATGAGATTTTCTCGGGCTCCATTTGTTTCGACAAAACTACTTGTCAATTGTCCAATGCGAACCACTTGTTTGACTGAGTGGGGAAGCGAGATGGTTATGGTCATAGCTCGGGGACGTGCAATATGGCCGTGAAGATCACCAGAGGTGCTAAGGTTTTTCAAGCACTCGAGGAGCCACGCCAAGAAATGAGAAGGGTTGCTCGATAACACCACGCACGTGGACCATAACGATCATGCTGTACGGCTGGACGGGCCTGACGGAGATTGTTACGGAGACCTTTAAGGAGATGAAGGCGAGCGGTTGTGAGCCGAGGCAGAAGTACCGACGAGTACTTGATCGTCTCTCTTTGAGGGAGAAAAGGTAGAAAGGTGGATGAGGCCGCGAAGTTGTACAGGGAGATGAGGAAATCCAAGTACATCCGGATAAGAAAAAAAAATTCTATCTAGGTCGCTTATACGAAAGCGAAAAGTTTTCATACTGAACTGAGTAAAGTAGGTCTTTCGACTGAACTGAGTTGCTATGTGCACAATAGAGCACTTCGTGTCGATCGGGTAAGTTGGAAGAAGCATTGAAATCGATGAACAGTGCCCGAACCGAGCAAGAGAAGCTGAATAATTACGTGCACTCCGCGGGCTACTCACTCAGAAAGGGGAATTTGGAGGCGGCTTTGTCGAAAGTGGACGAAATGAAGCCGGCAGTAGTCTCTCCTAGCGTTCCCATCTATACATCGTTGGTAGTGCATTATCTTAAGGAGAAGGAAATCGAGAAGGCCGAGAAAGTGCTCGAGAGATGATGAAACGCGAGGGCTGCGAACCGACCATTGTTACATATTCTGCGCTCATCCAGGGTTACGAGGGCGTGGGAAAGGTTGGGGGGTGCTCGGAGTGCTTTCAACCAAATGAAATCGGAAGGGCCTTCGCCTGATTTCAGGACTTACTCCATGAATTGCCTGTGTAAAATTGGCAACTCTGAAGAAGCTGAGAATCAAAATTTAGCAACTTTTGTAGTCAATGTCACCAGTGAAATATTTCGATCAAATACACCAGGACCTGAGAATCAAATATTACATGCAGGTAGTGGTGACGCATCAGAAATGAGATTAATATTCACGATTGCCCGTGCAATAGCGAATAAATTTTTTAATTGAGGACCTAAATCATTTTCTTGAGAATTCTCCTTCATCCACCACCATATCTTTGTTTTTACTTATCCATCTAGCGCTCTGTACAGTTTGGGCCGTCCACTTGAAGATGGTAGCAAGCAGAAACCATTTTTGAAGCGAAGAACTTTATTTAGAGAATCTCTAAGAAATGGCATCAGGATGGAAAAATAAAAGAACATGAACTAGTTCTGTAATGCTCTACAATCTACATTAACTTGTGTGCTTACAGATACCTGAATGTGTAATTGTTCAAGAACCATGGACTGAACCCTGCAATTTGTCTGTCCTTGAAACTGGCTTTCAAAGATTCAAGTGGCTCAGTGTCAATGATCTGCTATGACCAAGGTGGTGGGGAACCCAAAGCTTCTTATGTTGGTCGAAAGTTTAAAATGCGGCTCTCATGCCTCCTGTTTCTTCGCTGCTGTTTCTCATTCCGGAGAGCACAAAGTCTTAAGACCCACCCCACTAAGGTAAAGTCTCCGATGGTCCATGTGAAACTGCGTATAAAAGCAATCGTGGGCAGGGCATGACATAAAGGAAAAACAAGGAGGGAAAAGGATAACTGCATGTTATGTAGGTTCATTATCCTCACATATCATCTAAATGCACTATGAAATTCCAATGGCTAAAATCATAAATTGGACGAACAAATACATAAACCGAAGCAGATGGAATACTCCCAAATGCACTTTATTCTTCTTAGTTCATCTTTCTAATATGAGTGGAATACTAGCCACCGTCGTATGCCATGCACAGGTTACTTAGTACCCACCAATTCGTGGTATGAAAGTGGAATAAGTGTTGAATTTCCAGTCACTTCACTATCTTATGGCATTCACTTAGAAGCAAAAGAGACTGATCTCACTGCACCATATACAACGGAATGAACAGGAAGTAATGACCGAGACAAGTTGGTGATTTTACATCCCATAAATCTAAATGTTGCAGCTATGCCAAATTCTCAAACCCCAAATCAACCACATAAATGACAGATCTATACTCACGAAATCATCTGCTCACGCATTCAAGGTTTAAAATGAACGGAAAAATGTCATTTTTGCCAATTTCTTTCCTCTTCCTTTTCCAATTCTACATAGACACTGTATAATTGAGTCTTCACAATTATTCATATCCACTTCCTCCCCTTCCAATCAAGGGGGAAAAAATCATTTATCTTCTCCATCTCCATTTTCTACTCCTCTATTTTCCTCACCCTTTCATTTTTCTTACAAGAAATATGTCATAAATTAGGAAAACCAGTAGATGGCTATAACTAAATAAGTAAGTTCATTAAGAGAGAAGAGACCACAAATAACAAAGAAAGAATTAACTAGCAGGCGAGCACCTCTTCATGTGGAAAAAAGGATCCCTATTGTGGCAAAGAATCTTACATGTACTCTCGCAAGAAGGTTCAGGGCAAGTACCTATATCAAAGCTTCTTTGTAATCTCTTCGTTTACACGAGTGTAGTACTTCATTCTCCTAACACATGTCAGAGCATCTTCAAATTTCCGGGTATGTAATGAACTGGCAAAAGAATTAGACCACCGTCTCAGTTTGTCTTCCATCTAACAAGAGAAACAAAGTCACAATGCTAAGTCATTGTACAGGATGAGAATTTATTACGCTCTTTGCAACAGAAAAAGTGCAACACTTATAAACAATGAGACCCATCTTTTCTTTTATAGATGTGGAGTCAAAGTTCATAGGGGACCAGGGATTGCAGTGCCGGAAACCTAACATGCCTATAAAGTTCTAAGGCAAACAGAAGGAAAAATAAAAGTTCAAAAGATGCCATGTGTACCTTGATGGTGCAATCCTATTCAAACAGCACTGAGGAAATGATGGATGAATTGATGGAACTATACACTTTCACGTAAAAGCTGCCTACCATATAAACCAGTCTCCATAACTCTATACTGAAGAAAATGGTCCAACTAGCTATCAAATTATGTTAGGCCTGCCTTACCTGAGAGTGAATCTGTCTCAAAGCCTGAGAGTCAGTAGCCTCATCTACAGCTTCTCTTATTTCCAGTATCTGCATTAGCATTCAACAAAAGAGAGATGTAATCCATAAAATCTTCAATGTGAAAAAAGAAAAAAGGGATCAACTGTTCAGGTTACCGAGATGCTTTTCATTCATTCCTCCCTCCCTCCCTCTCTCTAATGAAATGTTAAAATGCTGGCAACAGAGAAAGACCATATTTACATGTTGCTCGTACAAAAGAACCGCTTCTAACTCATGCTTTTCATTATACCAGCATATTCCTTGGAAAGAACCTCTTAAATCCTTTTCCCAGTATTTTCAAATTAGGGCAGAGAGGAGCTAAAACAATATATAGAATTAATTCTCATTCATAACCCTGGAATATATATGTTTTGGAAGCCCAATATTTACCTCAGCTAACAACTCTGGTTCTGAAACGGTCTCCTCTTCATCAACATCAACCCCTTCAAGCTTTAGCTGTAAAAGGAATAACAGATTCAATTCGACAAGTCTGCTAGCACTAGGTTATGTAACAAGTAAAAGATGAACTGGACAAACAATGTCTCTCTCAAACTGAGTTCATACCCTTTTTTCTTAATAAGGAATTTCACATAAAAATATTTTGATACACCACAAGCCAATCATAAAGGTTAACCTTTTGAGCTTTTATAGACATTGGAAGGGAACAAGCAAAGATTCTGGAAAGTCAAGCAGAATATCACTGCCCACACCTTTAGTCTTCACAATGATTTATACCCTATGCAGACACTCTAGTGTACAATGCAAGGAATATATGAAAATATTTTTTTAAAAGTAATTGCTTGTGTCATTTGAAATAATTAGTCAATGGAAATTTTTTTCATTATCAACAGACAATTTATGTTTCGTGGACAATGAAAATACTTTTCTTTCATTCACTTTTGTGACCGATATAAGCAATCATTTTTAGCAAAAATGTTTTCTAAATCAACAGACACACCCGGTGGATGAGTAGTCGCATCAAGAACTCAATGAGGAAGACGAATTATCCTGGAGAATACCCATAGATGACAGTAAGAAGTAACACTTACAACATATATCGCCCTTGTCAAAGGCTTGCTAAGTGTGCGGTATGCATCAATTACTCGAGCAGACTGCCCAGCAGCATATTCTTTTCTTGCTGAACAAGAGAGAGCATTTAGAAGCTATAGACATAGTGCGGTTAGAACCCACCCAGTCAATGCTACCAAAACAAACCTCAGATTTTGAATGGACTAGATCAGGATGCAACTTCTTCTGCCAGTCCTTATACTTGCCCTCCAGATTGCTAACATCAATGTCGTACTTCTTTTCCCTGGTAAAACATTACTACTCTTAAATATGGGTGGCCAATACATATCGGCTAAATTGTTTTCATTGTCTCCTCATGCCTGCTGAACACCGAGGCACATGACAAGAAACAAAATAAAACCACAAAAGCACATGTTTTCTGTCTCAAGGACAAAACCACACGACTCCGCGCTTAAGGGAAATGCCTCACGTTGTCTCCCGCAAATTTTCATCTTCCAAAAGCCTGCTAATCATACACTCCTAAAAAATTCCCCAGCTGCTCATAAGATTCAAAGTTGATTATTCGATGTGTGATGTCTGGACCGAGATCCTTTTGCTCTATAACGTCTCCCAAGAAAACAGATGATACACACAAAACTCAGACTTTGAATACGACTGGGTTAAAATGACTATCAACTCAACATCCAGCAAATGTCAGGTTATTTTCTGATAATCTCTTCTTCAGAAGATTGAGAAGCAATTTCATGACAAATCGTAACGAATGCAGACACGCAAGGATAAAAAAAGAGAGAAAGATCTTTACCAAAAAAAAAGAGAGAAAGATAGCAATCAATGTCAGGCAACAGATTAAAATCCGCTAAAGATGTTCCAAGTAAAGCATTACGCGTGATCCAGTCCAGATACTCACAGTCCGAAAATTTGGAAATAATCCACCGACTCGTCCACGGGCTGAACGCTCCGGCAAGACTCGCACACCAGGAACGGCGTCGGCGCAGTCGTCCGAGCCACGGCGCCGCAACTCCAGCACTTGGAAGCTGCACCATCGGAAGCACTTCCCGAACAGAAACTCCTCCGGGAACATCGGAGGAAATCGTAGCGGTCGAAAGGGGAAAAGCTGGCGATTCCCGCATCGGAGGAGAGCGAAGCCGCGCTCTGCTCGGGGAGACACTGGAGTCTCTGCGAAGAGGAATGGACCGGGACGATGGTACGGCCGGTTGGGGCGAGCGTCCTGCGAAGGGCCGTGGATAGAGGAGCGCCGAGTCTTCTCTTCCACATTCTCAGAAGCTCCCTCTCGCTCGCTCGTCGGAAGAAGGAGCACAGGCAGAAGAAGCAGGGGAGGAGAGAGAAAGTATGGCGTGAGAACGGCAAGGGTAGTTCCGGAAGATTGCCGATTTAATTGATCCTCCGCCACGTACGTCGTCTTATTCGAGGCAACTTTGTTCGATCGCTTCCCGAAGTTTACATTTGTTGCTCTTCAACTTTAGCCAAATATATATAGGCGATGTAGCATCTTTAATGAATTATGAATAGATTGATATAATTCATGAATTTTTTTGGTAAATATTCAAATTAATTCCGAAGTATATCAACATATGAAATCTTCTCATTCAATTAATTTAAGTTCATAAATAATATTAAATAATTTCATATAATTTAAACAGTTACCATAAATTCAAAGATTACATCTAATAAATTAAAATTTTACAAACAGTATTGCATATTGAGCTAAAACTCAAAAACTATACTAAACAAATTAAAAGTTCAAGAATCAAATTGCATTTTGGATCAAAGTTCAAAAATCATTTGTGTTATTTCTCAACTTTTGGCAATTGAAATTATTCACACAAATATTAATAAATATATAAATTCCTTTTCTATTATCTTACGGCAATTCAAATTCACGTCTTTAAATAGATCGTAGATCAGTTCCCCAAACATTATTCCTCGCAACACATTTAATTTTTTTTCCAAGATATTTTAAGATATAAGACCAAAAAGAAAAGAAGAAGAAAAAACATCTTTTAAAATATAAAAAGGTAAAGGACATTTTATTTAATGCGCAACCTTTTTCTTGTGTACCTAATATTTCGCAAATTTGAAGACTGGTTATTAAATACGGTTAAAAAGAGAATACCATCAGTGAGACCCCAAATATAAAATGACAAGGACTCACTTCTTAAGATATAAACATTGAATTAGCAAGACATTGCCAAATTCAGAATGAGCACAACTTCGTAGAGTTCAGGGAGGGTGTATTCAGGATTCATCCCATTGCTCTGGGATCACCGAAAGGATGAACATCTCCTGCAATGACAAAGAAGGTGGTGCTGGTGACCACAAAGCTGAATCCGCACCGCCAGACGAATGCTCGTGTCTCGTGTAACATGAAAGACAGCATTAAAGACCGAATGCGTTCACAGACAGTAGTTTCTTCCCCATCACAATACATGATTGTAAATTGCCCACAATAAGACCCGGAAATGTTTGCCGCTCTTTCTTCCTTAAAAAAAGAGAGGGAAAGAGAATGGAAAGGCGAAAGCGTGTAGAAAGAAAGTGAGTGTAGCTCTGCTCGTGCACCACCCGTCGACTGAGTAAGCAGTTCGTGAACTTTCGACGGAGAGCAGCGTCGGGTGGAACCATACATTTCCATCCTGAGCATCCCCATCAATGTCCAAGAAGTGGGTGGAAACAACATAATCTGTATCTTCTCCGTCGTCTCAACGAATTCTCTGCATCTGTGCCGTTTTCGTCTCCCCTCTCTGCCTCTGTGGTCATATCTTTGGTGTCATCCGTGGTCGAGTCTGAAAATGGCGCCTCCGTCTTCCCATTCTCGAGAGGATACGAAGCAACGACCTGGTCAATCTGAGGAGGAGCCACAAGTCTCTCTTCCGGTGAAGCCGGTACTACCTTGCTGTGGCTTACTTCCCTTGTGGCACTGGAATTCGATTTCCTATCCCTGCAATTACCACGCTCTCGTGACTCAGACCAGAAGAGGGGGGATTTAGCACGCGCAGTAAACGTCACCCGATGACAATATATTCTACTCACAAGAATTCATCTTTTAAATTTGTTAGAAGTCATCAAAAACAATCGACAGGCAAAGATAAATGGCATCGCAGCGACTCAAGCATGTCTTTTACAAGGAAAACCTATTTCGGGGAGAAAATCAGAAGCCAGCACCAATACAATCAAATGGTATTATTCCATCTTCATAAATGTAAGGCAAACCACAAACTAGTGCCTTCATGGTGAAAAAGTTGTGTTGAAGTTTCATTGAGACCCATGACTACCATACCCACGAAAGTGTAGATTGAATAAACAGGAAACCATAAGCAAGGCATGGCACTGGTTGATCATCGTAATTACCTCGAACTGTGAGTGCCAGAGCTTACTCTTGGTTCTTCTGTAGATTTCTTTATCGCTTTTCTGTTTGATTCTTCAATACCGACATCATCCTTTGAAATGAATCTAACTTTTTCTGAGATTGAAACCCCAACTGCATCCATTTCAAGAGCTTGTAGCTCTTGTTCAGAGAAAGAAGACGGTGAGCAGTTTTCGTGCCTTCAATCCATACTGTCGAACTACAGATATTGCTTTTTCCAGTGTCCCAAGAGCTTGTTCCACCTCAGGACGGATATGAACTTTTCTTTTGCAATCTAGGCAAGATATCTCCCCCACATCTCCATTTGAAGGGTCAATGATAAGATCATTACCTCCTTCGATGCCATCCTCACTCTTCACCTCCTCGATTTCCCCATAATTGCTGCTATGCTGAGGCAGTTCATCATTTGGCTGAATTTCTCCTGCATTCTGATCGATTGGAATATCTTGATTTACATCCTTTGTGCTTTCTTCCATAATGTCTACAATATCTTCGTGGATGAGAACTTTTGCCGTGTCCTCCAGCTTGTTGTATTCCAGACCTCCATTTTGTTGATAAATTGTATAAAAAGCTTTACGTATTCGGTCATACAGAGGGTCATTCAAAGCCTGCTTAAAATCCCCATCCAACTTGAATACAGAAGCAACTGCCTGTATAGACAAGCGAAATCGTCAAATGTTTTGCTCATGGACATTATCAATAGCACATGTCACTTCATTTGTTCATTATCCATTTCTATGTGTGTTGTTTTTCTCTTTAATCCTCAAGTCCTTTACTAGCTGATGTTTGCATTGCATTTTTCACTCCACAAAAGAAAAAGAAAAAACGAATGTCAAACTAGCCAAAGAGAGGGGGTCCCTGACACACCTTCTGATAGAGTCTAAATCCACTACCAATGAGCTGCCTTGCTATAAAGTTTATGAGGGATGGAGGAACAAAATCCAGCTTTAAGTCCACATTTGCAATCGTACTGCAAAAGTTGAATTCAGGACAATTAGAAGTCGTAAATTCAAGGAGAGAATTAGCAATTACAGTGAGCTCAACACTGTTCTGAGAGAATGGAGAGTCAGAAGATCCACTTTTTGATCTCATATCTTAATTGCACCTAATCGTCTTTCTTCCCACCTCTAAACATGATACTGTTGGTGGAGTTGATCTTTCATCTCCAATTTCCCCTCTTTTTTCCGAAATTTCCCACAGTAGGTGTAGGATATATTTGTAGTTCAAATCTATAACTCATGTAGTCTCTTAATTGTGTGGAAAAAAAAAAAAAAGGTCAACACCAGAAGTTTCTGAATCGCACTACAACAGCAAAGTCAACTCGGGTTCTATGTGCTCTTGACTGCATCATTCACCTTTTATCTTTCACCAGAAGAACTCCAACGTAGCTACTCTTTAGTTTCTCTTTTTGGCCAAATCAATATAGCTACCTAGTCACCATTATTTCAAGGGATTATTTGAGTACTGTGCACTGTATGCTCTTTATCAATGCTTACCGAAAATAACTTCTTTCAGGAGTCACCTTTTGTAAAGCAAATCCTCCAACCATACCAATCCTTGTCACATCTTTTGCATCGGGTATCATGTCTCCACTGTACCCATGAGTACTTTTGTCGATTTTCTCTGTTTCAGATATCTACCAGGAAATTATAAACATGATAAGAATCGTGAAAAATGCCAAAATTCAATGTAACTAACTTCTACAAGAAAGGAATAATATCATCGAATTTGACCGTTGAGTTTAGAATAATCACTACCGAGTTCAAAATTACGATGATCAGATCATCTTGGAAGTACTCAAACTCAAAGAAGTGCACAACAGCCTCCCTAGCTGATAGTGGCCATGACACCTTCACCCTTTCTTACAAAAACAACTAGGGAAGATATCAAAACTGTTAAGGAGAGAAGAATTACAGTATGTTCTTCGATAGCAATTTTAGGCATACCTCACTGATGATATCTGTTCTCCAATTCGGATCTTCTGGAGACATTTACTAGAAATGATTTTGAAGGTTGGCATAGTATACTGGGGCCACCTGATAAGCCATAAATCAGACTGCCATTATGTCGCTCAAATACAACATATAGTGTTCAACTTAATGCAATCAATGAAGTCTCATTTGCTTCTCCTCTGAGCATGCATCTATTCATTGCAAAGCAAGGTATTCTTAACAGAAAACTACAAGCATTCATGAAAACTGTTTCATCTGTTAATTCATGAACCTAGTCCTGATATTAGACTAGACCATATGTTGAAATTGTGCAGATTTGTATAACAAACCTAGCCAAATTCATAATCTCCCTCTTAAACAGGAGGATTGCAAGCCTATGCGTGCTTTTTGCAAATACAAAGAAAAGAAACGCACATATTGCTGGTTCTTATTGCCTGTGAACACATGTTACTCAGTAAATGAGCACACCTCCCAATAATTTATTTTCCTTGTTCTTCAATATTTTCTTAAATTGTATACTCATTTTGTTGAAAATGTGTTCTCTAAAAAGCATTAGGTTGTTAAGCCAGATTTCAATCTGTAAGAATCTCCAAAGCAGAAGCAAGGTAGTAAAACAAAATAGTTAAGTGGATGATCACTACTAAAAATAATGCATCAGAAACGAGTCGATAGGAGATAGTGATGACGAGGAAAACTCTTACCACTTCTTATACAGGGCAGACTCCCATGAAAGACATAAACCTGCAAAACTATCGAGTATGCTCAGCTTCTACCTTGTTTGTACTTTTGTGGTCAAAGCATGAGTCTCTGGGAAGAATGTCGCACTTACAAGTATCCATGGGCCATCAACATAGCCTTCTACAAGTAATGAATGGTATGGAGTTCCCTCGGGTCCTTCTCGATACATAACTCTGAACTCCTCATTATCTTGTTTTAACTGTCAAATGGGAGAGAGAGAACACTCATGTCAAGAACTTGTCAAAAGTTCATAGCTTCGAAAATGTGGATTATCGCAAACAATATATATGGAAAATGAAAATCAACTAGAGGGTGAATAAGACATCTTTCATGGGAGGAGTTAAAAGATTAAAGCAACAGAACAGTACACATTTTTTTTGGGTAAGGACAGAACAGTACACATTGGCTCACATTTTGTCTGAAAAATGCCATGCAAGTTTTGTAAAGACATCTAAACATGAAGAGCTTTGGATCATAAGAAAGCCAAAGCAACAGTAGTAACATGCTATCTTGCAGCTATGAGACAAGCCTACAATTTGCACAAGATAGGAAAGGTTGACATGCTTATTGCCAAAAGATTGACAGACACAGAAATGATGATCAGATTATTCTGGAACAAAGGCCACTCGACTGATCAAGTCCTCCACAAGAACAGACGAATTGTGAGAAAAGATGTCACAATCAAGCAAATTGGACTAAGGAAAAACATTAGATTGCTCACGAACCGAAAGATCATTTTACATACTTTCCACTCAGGATGTGACATTTGAGAAGCTTTTGATCTGTCGCCACCAACAGAAGCACTTCTCAACATATCCAGAAAATGAGAGACGTCCTTAGTCCTCCTCTCCAGTAGAACCTCAGAAAATACTTCAAAAATCAAATTCCCTCAGCATCAGAAATTGTAAAATCCAGATCAACCTTCTCAACAGCATTTTTCACAAGAGAGAGGCCAAGTAATAGCACACAAGACAGTTCGCTAATTCCATCAGAACCCTCCGTATAGTTACTACCTTCATTGTCTTCCAGTGAAGAAACGTTGGAGATGATCTTTCACAAGGTTTTTAAGCGTCTCTGCATTTGTCAAACCAGGAGATGCCAGAGTCTCATCGAGCCTATCCCTGTACTTGGCGATTCTTTCCCTCGTGCCCATCTTTGCATCTCCAGAAAAACTAGATCTGGAATCAGAAATTTCAAGCCTCCTTGTGCACCACAAATCTCAAACAGATTTCACAATCACCTCCTGCACGCAAGACCGTCCCAAATTATCTCGGCTTCAGCACCACAATGAACTGTCCTGATAAAAAGGCTATCGTAAATGTGCAAAAGTTCTCATAACTTGCATCACAGCCAACATGGAGACAGAAACGTGATGGGATCAACAATCTTATTCTAGAATAGTAAACGATGTAAAATTGCAAATATTGTTGACTTGTAAAACTTTCAAAGTCCACAGCTTGCGGTCCTACGAACACGCCTTCGTTGAAAAACACTAAAACCTTCTAGTTGTTCCATTCGACCAGTATTAACCTACCATTCCAAATCCAAGTCGTATAATTTCATCCAGGACCATTAGCAAATATAACAACCAACTAAATCGCCAAAACACTCATCCGAAAGTAGAACTTCAAGTATGTAAACCACTACAAAATAAACCTACCAACCCCATTAGAAGACCCCCCGAATCGAGCCAGATGGGAGCACCAAGAATTCAAATAAAGCCTGATCACACAGGCAAAGCACAAAGGCAACCGACCCGAAAGAGAAAGAAGAGAAAGCAGAGCATCGAGCAATCATTTTCAGTGGCCCAAAAGATGCTCACGCAGAAACTCACTGGGAATCACCGCCAACTACACCCCCCCACCACCTACCCAGCTGCAAAAATGGCTTTCCCCCGATCGCGACAGCTATCAATCAATCGATTACTCGTGTCAAGAAAGAGAGGGACAAGAGCCACCAGCTGTTCGAACGCCAAGACGGCTATAGAACATGGGATGGTATCGAAGTTAACGAATACCAGACAAAGGGCAGAATTACCGATGAATTCGAATACCGCGGCATATCCATCATGCTAAGTGAGAATATATTCGACCGAAAAAAAAGTGAGAATATATTCGAAACGCATTAACTGCGCGAGTTGCCAAGAACGGTACGTGCTTTCCCGATTCCAATTTATCATTTTGTTGGTTTGACAAATGTCGGGACGCCGCTTTTAAACAAAACCTTCGTCATCCTTCTCAAACACAGAGAGAGAGAGACAGAGAGAGAGGAGTAGTTGGAAAAGGAGAAGAAGAGGAGAGAACTAGTTGAGCTAGAGTCTGGGCATTGCTAAAAAAGCGAACTTGATTGTCCTAAGATTGCTTCCTCTTCTCTGACTCTCTCCAAGCCACTGGTCCCATGTCACAGTTGTCATAAATGATCCGCGTGTGAGAGATCATTCTCGCACTTTCTCATGTCTAAATTACCGAACTTTGAATCGTATCTCAATTTTACCTTTTGCCATATAAAAACAAATTTAATTTGCAATGCAATTTCAATTTTATCCTAAAATTTCTTTTTATTTCATAAAAAAATTGATGACTTTAGGTCGAGTACCAAGTTTATCTTAATTTTTTCATTAAAATCCTCAACTTTACGTTCAATATCAATTTTGTTCTAAACATTATTTTGTCTTACGTAAAAATTCTCAACTTCAAATCAATTTCAATTTTACTCTAATTTTTTTAATCTTGTAGAGGATCACCAACTTTTACTTGAGTCGTAAATCTGTCTACATTAACCTTTGTCGAAATCACCCTTAATGATTTGCGCACGATTTTTGATCTTCCACAATCAAATAGCTCTCGACGCTCAAATAGCTTGTATTTGGGAGTTTTCCAATTATTTTAAGGATAGTTAATAGGGGTGTATTGGTGACTCAAGTAAAGTTTGCGGCTTTTTATGAGACTGTAAAAATATTAGGATAAATTGAGACAAAACCTAAAGCTTGAGGTTTTTCATGGGACAAAAGAAAAGTTTATGATAGAATTTGGACATGACTTAAGTTGAGCGTCTTTTATGGAACCAAAAAAAGCTTATGATAGAATTGAGACATGGCCTAAAATTGATGTTTTTTATGGGGAAAAAAATTAGGATAGAATTGGTAATTGACATAAAATTGAAAGTTTTTTACGAGACAAACGATAAAATTGAAACAAATTAGAGTTGGAAGTTTTTTTAGGTCCATTTTATCATTAAGTAATGAAACGTCATTCTTAAGTCAAGTCCCATTTGAGGAGAAAAGGAGAATTGTAAAGAGAAGGGAGAAATCACTAAACGATGGTACTTGATGCATGAATAATTAATGTCATCGATTTCATACATGAACCCACGTGATACATGCATAATTGTTGTCATTGATTTTGATAGATGAACCCACGTTCTCGTGGACTTCAATGCAGAGGTTGGGATTGTAGAGAATTTTGAGAATAAAATTCAGAGACTCACATAGCCATCAAAGTCATATAATTCTCGATTTAGGCTGTGCGATTCGATCTGATTTGAGATCTTAGCGACACGTACTTACGAGGCGATTCACGGGTAGACTCTCATTAATAAATTTGCGATCCAATGTGTCTATCGATTCGTACTTTATATGCGTATTTATCAAATGATATGACTATCGTATTTCACAATGTGTTTTGATAGTGACTAAAAAATTTAATTTTTGTAACTCGGTGATTAGTTTAATTACGTGTATATTTGCTATTCATACACGAATGTAATCTTCACAGAGTTCTATGTTTTCCTATGCATAGAGAGCATTTTATGTGCTCAAAATCAAGTTTCCAGCTTTCTAGGTGATAATTCTTATTCAAAGAGTGTTCATATAATATTGGGATTAACATTGTTAAACGTTTTCGATTTTGAATCCCAATCTTAGTTATTTGTCGAATTTTACCATTTGATTCACGATTCACGTATCTCGGTTTAACAATTACGGGGTTTCGTTTTGATTTAAAAAAAAAAAAAGAGGACGAATGAGGGAAAAAGAATGCATTGAATCTCTTCCTTGTTTTATTTAACGATAAGCTATCTGGTCATGTTTGACGTGAAACGGTTCAGGACTTAGTAATAAACCAACATTTAAGCAATCGGTTCATTGAGTCTATGACTACGACGGTGATGCAACTCAAAGTCAAAAGTACAGAAAAGTCAACAGAACGTAACTCCTCAAGATGTCCAAGTTTGACCCGCGCATGATGGCTGGCCCACGATTTCTATTTTGACTGGAATCGTTCAGAGATATTTGAGAGTAAGTAGGAAAAGAAGTATTTTGAAGGAGGATACTACCAATAGAAGAGACAACCCATCTGCTTCTACCCTCAAACAGCTGTAGCATTTGATCACACTGTATTCAAATGGACCGTGCCAATTTAATCCTAAACTTTTTTGAAATTGTGCCAATTTAGTTCTAAATCTATATTGGCAAAAATGACTATATTGACAATTTATCAAAACATTTAGGACCAAATCGGTAAATTATCAAAATATATAGGACTAAATGGCACAATTAAAATTGACAAATAGCCAAAAGTTTAAAGTCAAATTTGCACAATTAAAAGATTTAAGATTGAATTAATTACTGAGATTTATGACTTTTTTTTTTTAATATCCCTGTTTTCATAACATGGTCAACCGGGTCATTCATGAGTGGGTTTTCAAATGCAAGGAAGGTGAATGAATTTTTTCCGGAAACGGGGAAAGCCATCGGTTTGCGGCTGTCGTTCTTGCGTAAAAGACACGGCATTATCATCGTTCTACCGGAGGCTTTAGGTAATTAGTTACCCCGAGGTTTGATCAAACCGAAAGGGACGACACGTTGGTGACTCAAGTGGACCGGACTGGACTTTGATCCTTTCTATGTGTCCCCCCCAACCTGCATTTCTAGAAGTAGCCCGCCATTATAGACGCAATGAAAAAGCACAGGAGGAGAAGCCAGAAAAAGGGTAGTAGGAGAAATTTATCAAAAAAAAATTATAAATTTACTTAATTATGCCAATTCGGCGCTAAACATGGGCGATGCACTTTTGTTTAAAGGAAAAAGAGATTAGTTCTTTTGGCATAGAGGCGCAACTCACCTCTCTGCAAACACCAAAAGAGGCTGCGTTTGAATCTTGAACCTTAGGAGGTGTTGGAAAGAAGGTTTGATTACAGTAAGAACGCTAGACCATGGTCTCACGTTGTGTACACTAGTTCTTCGTTAGATTCAAAAGCCAGATGGATAACATAGACGACGGAGCTATTGTATTGAAGGAAATTGTTACATTATCTCAAGTGGGGTACCTTTTATTTTTTAATCTATTCTACCTCTAACTCTCCTCTCTATTTTCCCCGGATTTCAAGTTCAATACTTTGAATTCTGGGAAAGATAGTCACCTAGAAATGGTCAGGTTGCCTCCTTGAGGCAGGGACTGTCGACCTCGATCCTTTTTCCCCGGTTCACAATAATCCCAATTGTTTTAACCTAATGCTCGTGCAGGACATTTGTGTTTCTTGATCTGATATTTTTGCATCAGATTAAAAGCACTATTCAAATCTCTGCCTTACATTCATACGCATCTGTGTGCAGGTAAATACTTGTGCACTTCTAGTGTTCTTGTCAAAGAATCGCCAGATGAAGCAGCAGACGAGAACTGAAGAAAATAAGCATGTTTTCATCTTCATCGATGTTCAGTGCCCATTCTCGGTTCTTCGAAAACAAGAGCTTTTGAGCATTACTACCCTACCAACTTATGAAGTGCGGATCAGGGTGCTACCCATTTTCATTTCCTTCACAGTGAACAACCTTTCCCGTTTCCTTCGGAGTGAACAACCTGAAAAATAATTATCCACCGCCGCCTCCGAACTTCTAGTCATTCATGAAATGGGGAGAAAAGACCAGCCCCAAAATACTAAACCATCTGCAACAGCTACTCACGCATAATAATATAGTCCAGAATGTAACCTCCTGGTCCTAGCCAATCTAGTTCTTCACTCGCGTCTCATGGAAACCAGAATCGGCCAAGCAGGACATGCCACTCTGGTTCTTCACAGTAACAACTTAGATGGCTCATGGACGTCAACTAAAACGGTACGATTTTTCTTTGGCCTTCTTCCCACTTGGAAAGGTTATAACATGTTTCAGCTTTATTTTTCTTGTCAATCAAATGTATTTACACTACCCCCAATCAAAATAAATCAGAACACCTGCAGTTTTCAGGGGCTGTGCAGTGTCGAAAGTGTCGAATCTTCTTTGCTCTTCCACTCTTCCTTTGAATTCTCTTGTATTCCAAGCTGTACGGTAAAAATTGTAATGTATGCCGTCCAAAGCTCTTCAAAAGTAGAGGATATGGCAGAGGACAGACGGCTCCTCGTGCACCTGCCTGATGTTATCACTTATGAACAACTGTACATCTACATCAACAGTTACCAGTCATGCAGCTGGGACCCTCCTGTAGAAAAGGACGTAAGCAGCAGATGTCTTTATCCCTTCTTCATTAATAGGGAAGACCTATCATCATCGAACTCGTACCATCGATTGTGCCCATGCTGCAGATTGTCCGAGTTTCCACGAATTTGACAATGTATTCCAGAAAAAAGAGCTTGTCAATCGAGGTTCTCACATTCGACCAAAAAAAAAAAATTCGAGGTTCTCACAAATATTTTAGCTCTACAATCTGGTGCCAGTGTGAACACAACTGAGCTTGTGGTAAAATAAAAAACACAAACGTTGGTGATAACGTTACGTGAGTCCCAAAACAAAACCAAGCTGCAGAAAATGCTTATTGAGCGAGATGAAATGATCATATTGTAAATGAGTTTTCGACACAGAATCACGAGTCTCAAGCTACTGTGGAATAGAGAATACAGATTTGCAAGCTGAACAATTTCACAAGAACTAGAGAGAGAGGAGAGAAGGCCTGTATAATTGCTATAAACCCTAGGTATCAAACAACCCTTCTCAAGCAATCAATTTTCACCAAGCCAGGAATGGCCAAGGTGGATTATAATCAGTTTGGTTGACAATTACCGAAAGTAACTGTAACTATCAGCCAGTATTTATGAATACTAAGGAAAGATCTAAGTTGGCAGTGACCATTATACAACTGAATAGAAAAACCCATCATCTATGTCAATTCGAGATGAGATTTGAACACAACAGAATAGAGCAAGACTGCAAATATAATACTGATGCAGGATCACAATCAAATTGCAGTAGTGCCACATGTTTCTCTTCTTTATCTAGTCTTCCTTACAGAAAATTACTTGTTTGTCAATCATGAAAGCCTTACAATAGCAACAGCTATTGGATGAATAAACTAGGACGCATGAGAGCATTGATATTGTGTGCTTCTTTTGTGAAGAATTGGTTCATTTAGCTTATGACTGTCCGACTAGGATTCTTGCTACAAAGAAAGAGGAACATGCATATGGAATGGTGAAGAAGATATGAAAGAAATCTAGGACAAGATAAGGCAATCTGTCATGAAAAATGATATTGTGATACCAAATATTTAGAAAATCTATCAAAGATGTTTGATCCGCGAGTTCTCACTAGGAATACAATTTTCAAGAGTGACTACGAGGATTAAGATCATGGGGATACGTATGATGAGTCCACATCTCAAAACTCGAGGTCAAGCTTTTCTCTGGTCAGAAGGGGGGGCAAAAAGATATTGACCCAAAATGATAATATAAGCAGAAAGTTCCTAGTGAAGCGGTTGGATAAATTTGCTGCAGAAAGTCCATGGTTTCTGAAAAGGGGATGGAGGAGATTGATCACGAGATATATATTGAATTTGTCAAAAATTATCATCTCCAAGCCCAAGTGTTTCCAACATAGGGTGAACGATAAAAGAGCATAACCATTTTTAAAATGTAGTCGTTCTCTTCTTTATTTATGTCTGCATAAGTTATTAGCTTAAAAAGTGATCACACCGTTGGCATTGACTTCAATGAGGTTGGGTGCTTGAAATCAGGAGTGCTCATCTTAATTAAGGCTTGATATCATCTTACGTACGTAACATAGTAATAAAGGTCTTTTAATCACTTTGTCATCAGTTCTTCTTTTTTCAATAAGCATTGTCGGCTTCTCTAAACCCAACAGTGTCTATTTTCTGTTCCCGCTTCAATTTTACTCAATCCTTGCCTTGTATTTGGCTCCTTTTGCTGTCTTTACATCCCTAACTACATCAAACACACTAGTAGAAACTTTTGCGCTGCACAAAAAGGCCACGGACACTTTATAAATGGTGGATGTCCAAACAAAAAAATTGAAATGAACAAGAAGACATCAAATGTTGTGGTCCAAACATACGAATCCTTAGATTGCACTAAAGCCTATTGAATAACTAGCTTCAACATACTTTTTTCTAACGTAAACATTAAGATTCATCCGGACTCTGCTTTTGCAACACATTCTACAATGAATCTAGGAGAAATTTCTCAATGCAAAGGAAACAGTAATCATGAATTTACCTAGAGGAGAAAAGGACACTTACATGAACAGATGCTGAATAATGACCACCTCCCAATCCTCCATAGTGATTGCTAATAGCATACAACACATAGCGACAAGAGGAAGGAGAACGTCTGTTAGCAATGTAACTTGAAAGGTCAAGATCCTTGATGGGGAAGTCGACAAATGTTTCGAGTTTGTTCTTCAGGAACTGGCTGTATGAAAACCTTTTCAAATGAACAACCAGAATCTCTGGCAATCTCCAAAGGTCCAGCTTTTTGCCGGCTTGCTGATGTCGTTTGCAGCTTGGACAATACCTAATTCACATAGAACTTGAACATTTAAGACTTCAAAACATATCTATGATAATCGTCTTTTGAATAAAAGTAAATATATGATTATATCATTTGCCGGCGCATCTGTTCTCTCAGATAGACAGATGAAGATGTGACGATGGGGAAGGCCAAAAGCAACTAAAAGTAAGTTGCAGAGCTCGACCCAGCTGGTGAGGCTACCCAATTCCAGGCATAAGATGTGGGTTCAAGTCAGATTGTCCCACTTTCTCCTCACCTCGTGTAACCAAAAACAAACTTCATATGCTTTAACAGTGTGCTACCATCTTCAAGATGTACAATCGGAAAAAGGTTTAGATGATGAAACAGCAAAAGCTATTTGAAGAAAAAGGATGTAGAGACTACCACATGTCCTCTGGTCCTAGAGGCTCCTCCTTCAAGAAGGCTTCAAGGCATTTGTACAGAGAAACAGACTCTGGGGGCCTGCTGCTAAACAACTGGAGCTTAAAAACCTCTGGCAAAGAAGCTACGAAGCACATATCATATTTTTCAAGCATTTTCTCTGGCCACAAAGCAATAATTTCTAATCTCCTCTGAGCCCTTGAGACAACTATGGGCTCAAACATCTTTAACTTGGAGGAGCAGTCCAGGAAAACTCAAACTCATTCGGACCATCCACCATGTCAGCATCTGATTCTGTGTCACAGGGGCTCTGAGTATCCTCCATCTCGGAATCTTCATAAGCAGAAACAGAATGCTCGGCATCATCATGATCATATGATGCATCTTCTGTGGCTTAAGGAATGGGTTGATCAACCTGAGAAATGCTTGTTGGACATCATATCCACATGAAAGACCAGTAAGCCTTGCCACAAGAGGAAGGCCAAACATCCGAGCGAATGCCCTCCCAGAATAATTATCTGTAGCAATGGAACTGCAGAACATAAACAAAAAAAAAATTGAGACAATGGAGTAGCTACAAGAAATTCTACAGCAAATTTTACCATGAACTTCAAATTACTAGCAACAAATAATAGAGGCTCACAGAGTAGCTGGACGGTACTTGCAACACAATCAGATGCTCGCTTGGCCAGAAGAATAACAGGACTTCAAATGGGCAAGCAGTTTTTAAGCATACCTTTCAGGTTTCCCGTGCATGAACTGAACAAGAACGGAGGTCTCTGACCCTTTGGTAAGCGATAAGCAACGATATAATCATCATCTCTGATCAAGTCTATTGAATCATATGGCTCCTCCAGGTACCGAAGAATGCGGCTATTATATACCTAGAAATCAACAGGATTCAATAGATACAATGAAGTTACTGTTTCTGTCATCTTCTCTCTCCCTCTAAAGGACTAAATGAAACAATCAAAGCATGTACAAGAGCAAGTAAGAAGCAACACTTCCGTGCTGCAAAAGAAAGACGTTTGCCGTATTTATACTAGATTAAACATCATCTGATTGTTGTCAAGGTCATGTAAGTAGAACTTAGCACGTAGAGGAGTAATCCAATTCAATCAGATTTAGGCTGCTTGCGAATCAAATTTTCCCAGTGTAAGGATCACGAAGAGCACTTCTATGCCCCGTACGAAACTGCTTTTAAGCAGAGGAAAGATAGGGATTACAAAATTAAATGCCTCGACATATTATCCCACTTAAACATGCAAGATGCAACTACATACCTCAGCCACCAGGAGGGTTTCATCATCCCTTAAGAACATGCGACACTCAAAGCCTGTATAAGGTCCTTCAAACTTCCACAATTGGGAACTGAAACTGCTACAGGAGATGGTAATGCACCCATCGGTACTCACTAAGGTTACAGTCATCGAGCGCATTGTTGTTGAGGTAATGGCAGTGTTAGGTACATAAAAGGATCAAAGGTAATGGACACCTTTTTGCACATAGGGCAAACCAGCTTTGACCGAAACTGGCCCTACAACAGTAAAAGTCAATTAGTTAAGCATACTTGAAGATTATCCATCTTCAGTGGAAGAAGCAGTATTGCAACGTTCTTATTCAATCTAAAGCTGCCAATAGCGTCATTGAGTTAAGCCAAATCAAATTAGTTCATGGAAGTTCTCTTTGGAGCCCAAGGAGATAAGCAATAGGATGATGTTTGATTTAGGAGACAAATTTGTCAATTAGGAGACCCTGAACCCATGAAAAAACTTACTTGACACACATCTACAATGACGGAATCATTTCGTGCCAAATGACTCTGCCAATATTCTTCTGCAGCTTCCTCATCAGGACGGTCTGCCGCATCTTTCATCTCTATGTATGTTTTCTGCTTTACACGGTTTAAGTCTTCATGGAGGCCATCCAACAAGAAAGCAAGAAATTCCTAGATAAAAAACATGAGATTCAGAAGAGTTTTTCGATTAACCTACAATTTTCAAAAACTAGAACATTGTATACAAATTTGTCAATCTTCCATCAATTTACAAGTTCATGAATATATGGTGCAAACACCCAAATCTGAGAGCAAGAAGCTGCAACTAACTTGAGAGTCATGTTGATTATAGCCACTGAATTGAGGAGCAAACTTCGCTAGTTTTTGATTTGAAAGCTCTGGGGGCAACTGGGTTAGTTCCTGGAGACCATAGCTTCCTCAAAAGTTCTCCAAAAGCCAAAGCAAGCTCACCCTGGAGAAGAAGCAATTACTACAGATGAGAGAGTAAAAATATTGCATTATTGCCATGTAGCACTTTCTTCTTCTGTGAATGGTAAAGTAGGCCAACCTGCATTCCTAGAGGGTTTGCGGAATTTATTTCTCTCCAGTAATCTCCAAGGAAATAGTCAACAACCTTTGGTTGATGAACAAGGCACTGGATAGCACTATTCATGAAGCAAGTATTACCAAGATTTTGAAGTCCTTTTAGGCCCAGAGGCCAGTCCTCTCGGTGATAACCATCAGATTCTGATAAATTATATGTTCTACCATCCAGTTGAAAGATGTCAATGCTCCCATTCAACCTTAATATGCCACTGAAAAGGTACCGCCCATTCTAGAGTCAGCGAATGTTGCATCATCCTCCCTCCTTCGCATGTCATTCCCAGAATTGGACAAACCATGGACTTGTAATTCCAGCAAAATCTAGAATAGCGAAAAAAATATATAAGAAAGTAAAGAGGGTTTTCCTATTCTGACCAAAAAAAGAAGAGGGTTTCCTATGCAAAGATCAGCTAACTTGTATACTATAAACAGCTAACTAAAAGCAGTATCCTCAATATGTGCAAATTTTGCAACAGAATGGACAGTTTTTCTCGTTAGAGACTGTCAAAAGATAAAACCAAGTATAAGCATCTAGCATTCTTCACTTCATCAACATATGGAAGCTTGAAGTAGGGACCTCCGCATGATTATTCTTCGAAAGGAGTAAACTTATTGGGAGATCATGTGCTTTACTCAAAATTCTGGGTACCGTTAGTCTGAAATATACACGCTACCCTTGGAACTGAGAGTAACTTTTTCTGACTACCGAAATAAAAGGCAGCATTTGAATTAGAGGTAAGAATATCGATGCATATCAGATCACCATATCCCATGCCTTAACAATTCTAACATTTTACCATTGTTTTCCAGTACCAATCAGATAATTCAACCGCAACCTATCTAGTCTCTGGCGGTTAATATTTAATACCGCTTGTGGTGAAGACCGGTCAAACACAGAAGTTGACCCATTTAAACCAGTTGAACCATATGCTAGCTAACCCGATTGACCAGACCTAGGCATTTTAAACAATAGAAGACATTGGTGTAGGGATTTGCACCCACAACACCATTGAATGTGTGCATTCTTGCGAACTGAGTTGCCGCTATCTTTAATATTTTTAGGGCAAAGAAACTTACTACACCAATTGCAAGGAAACCAAGGCTGCACATTGAAGAAGATGGGAATGTGCATCTTCTTGCCGATTGAGTTGCAGTTTTCTTTAATATGACTATTAGGACACAGAAATTCAGTTCACCCATTTCAAGAAACCAAGACAGGGCATGGGAGAAGAGTCGGACCAATCTTGAAAAAGCAATACATCCAAGCAAGCTGTCACTCCAACTTGACTAGATGTGCATTACTTTATAATTTTGTTTTCTTTTATCTTCTTGTGGCTCTCACAAATTCGATGTTTGCCTACAACCTTTCGAGTCGTATATATATCAACATGCAAACCGATGCAAAATTTCTTCTTAACTTTTAAAAGTCAAAATTCTTTTTCTTTTTCAAATAAAACAGAAAGAAAAACAGAGATTTACATTTATCAGTACAGCCAAATAAACATTTATATCACCTAGACGACCTCACTTAAGTTGAAGCAACCAGTCCAACCAATTAAACCCAATACTAGTCAGCAAAGAGGTTTGATCTCCAGCATGGTCTTAAGATATGCATTCAAGTGTAGAATCTGCATTGTTCATGCCCATCTCTTTATGACACCAAAAGATTACCTTTTAATGACATATTTGAACACTGAAGCTATTAACAACTCTTCTTCATTTTCTATTATAAGGTCAAAGGAAATGCCAGTGACACCAATTCTTCCATTCCATCACTAATTTAAACTTGGGACTGTTTACAAAGATTAATCACATAAGATTGGCTGATGTAAAGTTGCATTGCCTAAGTACAATATTTTAACTCATTTCCATCACTAATCATTCAAATGTTAAGCCTCTTATAGTGGCAAGTCAATCACTCAGACATTGTATATCTCTAACTTGCAATTGGTCGGACTTCAAGTGATGTATCCTATCTGGTCAGCAGACCGTTATCCTCTATTCCCTCTCAAAAAAGGGAGAAAATCTCAAGCAAGATATTCTCATTTTATCAATAGAGAACTATTAAATGACGTAGAACTCTTAAATGAATTTCACTCACCCCACTCATGGCTCGGACACACATGCTATGGTGTATTAATCAAGAGAACATGTTTCAGCAATCAGAATAGTCCAACCACCAAAAGCTTATCCTGCTGGTTTGCTTTCAGAAGCTACTTCAATTACTATAATAGGAAACTAAGAAAACTGAACAAATTGAAATATGTACCTCTCGTCTTGATGTCTAGGAGAGTCAGCAGCAATTCATTTCCATCATCCATGAAAATAAGGTGGTCTGCCCTGAGAAGTCCCATATGCGCAACTGTTCAAAGGTGATTATAAGTTGTCATCTAAGACCAATCTAGGATCACTTCACCAGCAATACCAGATGAATGTTGAATAACTTACCACTCAGTTTCAGGTTGAAAAATACTGCAGGCCTTCCTATATAATCAATAGGATTATCCTGGCAAAAGTTCACTCATTTTCATTAAACAGATGTATAGACCCATAAAATGGAAATTTTGGATTTTATATGGTGCGAAAAAGAAAAAAGACACTTTTTTAATCCTCACAGGATGGATGTGAAATCAACCAACAGGGTTAAGTTGCTGTCGCTACTGATGATGCACAGCCACAAATCTTACATGGTTGTAACTCTTATATGGACCATAATTTGTAACTGAAAATGCTCATAATATCAAGCAAAACAGGCAAACATCTGTGTTGTGAAAGGCAAAGACCCATGGACTAGATGCTATGACCCCTTCTGCGCTGCTAACGAGTAATCACAATCACCTATACAAGTTCTCTTGTTGTGGGTCCTTCATTAACTGAATCAGGTCGTAGTACTCCTTTTTCGGCCACTGAATCTTTCCTAGTACTCAAGGAGCCTATCATATACTCTTTTCCCTTTCATGTTATTCATGATGCATCTTTCACAACACAACTTCTATGAAGGCCAATGGAAGGATGTTCATGGCTATTTAAGGACGAAAGTGGGAGTGAGTGAGGGAGACATAGGCAGCTTAAGGATACTTCTAAGCAAGGGGCAGTCACTATGCATCTGAATAAAAAACCATGCTCATGGTCACGTATGTCATGGACTCCATCTTCTCTTTTAATACTAGTACTCAATGGCAGCCTATCATATACTCTTGTATCCTTTTCATGTTATTCATGATGCCTCTTTCAACAACACAACTTCTATTAAGGCAGACGAAGGATTTTCATGGCTTTAAGGAGAAACATAGTAAGTGAGGAGACATAGGCAGCTTAAGGATCTTCTCAAGGCAGGGGCGTTCACTAACTCACTGAATAAAAAACCATGCTCAATGAGTAACATATGTCATGTACTTCCATCTTCTCTTTTTAATGCTTTCTGAAGATCGCGAGTTCCTGCGCTAACATCTGACTTTGAATACATTCATTAAAAGTAGGCAGCATTTCTCAAACAAGAGCAGCATACAAAATTCCATCCGGAGCTCAATCTGTCCAAGCAGTTCAATACATGTTAAAAAGCTTTCTAAAAATGATGAAACAACATAGGGCTCTATACATTCCGTGCAGGTATGAATTGGGAGCACATGCTTCTTCAGCAGATGGTGGTGCTAGGAGCTGTCAACCTGGCAAGTCAAGGATTACCATTTGAACAACCAATGAGACAGAGGGTTTCAGGCGAAATAGAATTCATTAATGGAAAGTAAGAGATAGATGCAAAATCAGGCAGGAACACTGGTTTCAGAGAAAGCTTCCGTACCTCTTAAGTTTCGAGAGGGAAATCAAAAGGCATGCTTGTTGTTACATTAACATTCCTCTATGAAAGGGCAGTTGATAATTGATTGTGTAGGTTCAGTTCAATTGTGACCACTACAAGATTTTTGAATTATCCATCCAGCCATGGACATACTTGCAACCAACTTCTATGTTTGAAAAAACATTTGGAAGTTGTACAACCTGGACTCCCTTATTAGTATAAGTTTCCTCTGTGACAAACAGTGTGCCTGTGGAAGTGTAGACATACACACCACTTTTTTCAACTTGGAA